>JANHFR010009319.1:22205-34570 GCA_032468015.1 Mimophis mahfalensis | reverse complement strand
ACCGCCCTGAGTCCCTCGGGAAAAGGGCGGTATATAAATTGAATAAATAAATAAATAAATAAATAAATAAATAAATATGTATATATAATATATATGTATGGGTTTGTACAGTATGATAAAAAGTTGAGAGCCAGATATAAAATCTTGGGTAGGAATGAGGAGGATAAAAACTGTATTTTCCAGCCAGTACTTTGGTGTGGATACAAGAGTGGGTGTTACAGAGAAATAAAAGCATTTTAAACTAGAATAGCATGATCTAAAGTTTGGTTGGCGTAGCTTTCTGTGCTTTGAGAAAGTTAATGTTAATGCAGATTTAAAAAAATCACTGTGTCAGAAATGCCTTATTGAGAATATGGAATAAACACCATATAAACCCAATCTGTGCCTGAAGATGCCTTTGTGAGTCTTAGCACAAGGAGCACTTTATAGGAAAGAAACAGCAAGGAAAGAAAAATAGTCAGCCTATTGAGAGTCATTAGAACAAGAACATGGAAAATTTAAGATGAAATCAAGAGAATAATTGGCATCAGATGAATTTAGCTTTTAATGGTTTTTGTATGCATAAAAAGGTTATCTTCAAAGTCAATAAGATATTTGGAACTGAGTAAGAAAATACAAACAAAACTGAAGATGAATTATGTATGAATGCTAAACATATAATTGCCAAATGTATATTTTTTCCCCCTGAAATTTGAAATAAGGACAAGCAAGTAAAGAGCTAATCTTTATGATAAAACGAGCTAAATCTTTTGAACATAATGTATTGGTGGAAGAACGGGAAAACATAGAAAAATGTGGGTTAGCATCACCACCATATGGAGTCATAACTGACTGACAAACCTCACTCAACATGTAGTCCTCAATGGAACCACATCTATATGGGGTGAATTATGCAGTGGAGTAACTGAAGTTTCTCTCTTCATCCCAGTTCTCTTCAATATTTATATTAATGATTTAGATGAGGAGATAGAAGGGGAACTCATCAAATTTGCAGATAGCACCAATTTAGGAAGAATAGCAACACTTTAGAAGTTAAGCTCAAGATCCAGAAGACTCTAGGCCTTTGATGGTGAATCTGTGCCACTTGTGCCAGAAGTGGCATGCAAATCCATCTCTCTGGGCATGCCAGCTGTTACCTGTTGCTCTTCTGGGTTCCAGCAGGATCGTGCACGCCGGCCAGCTGTTCTTCATGTGCACATGAAGTGCTGGAAATCTTCATGTGCACATGAGTGCTGGAAACTGGAAGAGAGGCTCCCCAGTGCGCATGTGCACTGGCCACCTGATCTTCATGGACACATACATGTTAGAAACCAGCAGACCAGGTGGCCGGCACACATGTGTGCACTGAAAAGCTGAGCTTCAGATTTCTGGTGCTCCCATGCCTGTGTGCTGGACAATTGCTCTTCTGGTTTCCAGCACATACATGCATGCACTCCCCATCACTGCTCTAGGCAGACTTGAACGCTAGCTCCCGGAAATAGTCCTAGAAATTGTAAACTGAGAAAAGGTTATTATGCATATATATTGTCATATGATGGAAGTTATTATAGTTATTATGTAGAAGCAAATATTAGAAGTTAAGATTATCATTTTGTATGTTTAAAAAGTAAAAAAACAAGAGGTGATGGACAGAAAGCTTACTAAGATAGATAACCAAATACCATTATGTGATCACCTTCAATGTTATGAATATTATTATTATTATTTCTTCAAATGAATTGTACCCAGAAAATGCACTGTTCATGTAGATACTGATGTTAAAAATAAGTAAGTAATATAATATAAAAAAAAGAAATTATGCAGTTGCTCCTTTTAAGAATTATGCTTTAAAGACTATTCCTAAAACTAAACGAAAAAAGCACTGGGCCCCCAGCAATTTGCAATTTAATAGTGAGACAAGTAAGGTTTTACACTTATGCAAGTAAAAACAAATTCACAAGTATAGAATAGGTAGCACTGGCTCAACAGCAGTAATTATGAGACAGATCTAGGAGTCCTAGTGGACAACCACTTAAATATGAGCCAGCAGTATCCTGCAGCTGCCAAAATAGCCAAGGAAGTCACGGGTGGCAAGAACAGAAGAAATATCAAGACCACAGTAAGTATTAATATCACTATATATTGTTTTAACAAGAGCACACTTCGAATTTTGCATCCAATTTTGGTCACTGTGATACAAAAAAGAGATTGAGACTCTAGAAAGTCTAATCAAAGACAATTACTAATCCAGGCACTAAACCATATAATGAACAATTGCAAGAAATGTGTATGTCTAGTCTAACAAAGACTACACGTGATATGATAGTGGTCTTCCAATATATGAGGAATATCGTATAGGGGTTCCTGCCTAAGTAGGGGGTTGTATTACAAGACTTCCAAGGTCCCTTCCAACTGTTTTTCTATTATATGGTTGAAAGGATTGAAATTCACATTACATTATAACCTAAAATAAAATTTTTACAGCATGATGTTCTGTTGGAATATGACTCCAGAAAAACTGTCTAAACTGCATAAAGGTACATCAAATTTGTGTTGGAAATGAGAACAGGAAAGGCCATTTTATCATGTTTGCTGGACTTATTGAAAAAAGCCAGAAAATTTTAGATTCATACATATATGTCCCAAAGGCGCTTTTCCAAGAGGCAACTGGACTTTCTGATTTTTCTTTGAAGATGTTTTGCTTCTCATCCAAGAAGCTTCTTCAGCTCTGGGAGAAAAACCAGAAAGTCTAGTTGCCTCTTGAAAAAAAGCACCTTTGGGACAACCATGGCTTGGATGATTGAGAAACTCCATAGACAGTCACACACACACACACACACACACACACTGATAAAGGATTTTCAAGACTGAGATTCAACTAAAATGAGACCATTTTTGTTAAGATTAATGGACTGACACATAGAAAAAAATAATGAAAGATTATTTTTATATATGACTAGCCGATAACCCAGCTTTCCTCTGGTATTTATTTATCTGAACCCTGTGGTAGACAGGAAAAACCTGTAGTCAGGCCTACCTCTAGATGTAGTAGCTCTATGTGCCTGACAATGCTGTCTCATGCAGTGTTGCATATCAGAGGGAGCCCCCTTGTGGAATACTGTGAAGCCATCAGCATTATTTTTAGGGCACAGAGACCGCCCAATGGGTGTTAGGGGTGTCTTACCCCTACAGTGTTTGTTCCCAGAGGGTAAGTCTTCTGTGTACCAAGTTTAGTTGAAATTGGTCTATCCATTCCAGAATTATGCTGAAACACACACACACACACACACACACACACACACACACACACACACATTTTTATATAGAGAGAGATAACTGCTGCAAGACAACAACTGTATATGAATAAAAATGAAAATTCCTACTGTGCTTTTTTCAAAATTCACCTTTGGGATTTCTATAAAAAACAGAAAGATTCTGAAATACCCATTGTATTAGGTAGACATCTAACCACATTGACATGACTTTATGGTAACATTTATTGGGTTATGATCACAACAGGGACTCAAACTATTTAGTTACAGTGGAGATTAAATATGTACATTGCCATTAGCTAAATAGGTTAACCATAGAACTGCCAACAAACTAGAAAACCTAAACAGCCCAGGATATTTTACAAAAGGAAAGGCAATCTCACTTGCAATTTATCTCTTTCTTGGGAGAGATTCTGGACTTTGGAAATGGTTCTATCTTAGTGGAAGCCCGTATTTTGAATCTGAACAGTCATTTTGATAGAATTTAGCAGCAATAGCAATTTTCTACTGAGAGAGTTTTAGAAGCAAGAAGGGATACACATAAATTGAAGTTAACACATATGCCCAATCCAAGAAACAAGGGTACTTCAGCTTCAGCTACAGCTGCAACTTTCAGTTTGAGACACAATTCTCTTTGACTCATAGCCCATTTGTTCTTGCTTATGTTAGCAAGAAGGGATATCACTCTCTTTTAATTATATAAGTAGCAGACCACATATCCTTATATGAAAGTCAATCTGACCATGTACTTTCCTTTCTTCTACTCTTAAGGAAAACCAGATCCCACTTTTAGCTTTTTTGTTGTTGTTGGATAGCCAAGAATATTTTCCATCCTCTACCATCCTGCTTATATTTGGATTCCTCATACTACTGCACTTTTCGTCATTTTATATCAATGAAACCTGGCTTTTCCTCAAGGCTAGGCAATATTCATCTCACTTCACTTCTCCTTGTCTTATCCTAAAATGCACTTAACTCACTAGATCCTTTTTATGGACAGTTAAACCATGGTTTAATATTGTTTTGCTGTATTTCTCAGTTGTGCTCAATACATTAAGCTATAGGTCATAATGTACAGATTGGCAGTATATAGTTATGAGTTAAAATAGCCATAAACAAAAAATTGCATAGAAACATAGGCATAAGGGAGTTATAATGAAATCCTATCCATATTTAGTTATAGATCTATGAAGGAGAGTCAGGCCTTTGAATTTTTGAATCAAAAATAATGAGAACATAATATTAGTATTTTACTTGGTAACCCTGTTTCTATCAATGGTACTCTACTTCCCTGTGCTGTACAATACAATTTGAATTTGCAGGCATTCAGCAGGGGTGTCAAAATCATATCGTCATGGTGGACTCACATGATGTATCAGAACTTTTTTTCCTTTGCTAAACTGGGAGTGGGCATGAGCAGTGTGTGATGCATCTGGCCTGTGGCCCAGGAGTTTGACAGCACTGTTCTACAGGATATATTGCATTGATTCAGTCCACATTTAATTAAAGCATATTGGGAGTGAATAAATATTTAGAAGCAATAAACTGTTTTATATTTCATATTGTTTCATAAGAAATCAGGATTAGAAATATGAATTAATCAATGCATTTATAAATAGATCCATAAAAGTTCTATTTTATTAATATATTTGTATCTGATTGAAATATTGTTCATGTTTTAAACAAGTCCATTGCCAATTTTTGTCATTTTCCAGCTGCACTGCATAGTTTTAAGATCAGCGTGTATGTTCATTTGAATTATGTGCTATTTCCCAACTCTGTTCAGAAAAAGGAGTGATATCATGTCGACTTGACCTAATTTTATTTCATAGGTGGAACTCAGCAAACCACATAAACCAAAGCAGATGCACACTGATTTTATTTTTTAGAATGCATTCAATTAATATAATGGAACATTTAAAGATCTCTCTCTGAATCATATCATGAATCACAGCTTACATTTCACATGGAAATTTAGATAGATTGAAGCTTCAAAAAAAGATGAAGAGAAAAAGAATGTGTCTGAGGAATTTATTTCAGTGAAGACCTTTATTTGGCTAGTGAAAGACATGCAAAAGTTAAGCTTATGTAGTATCACAGAAACATTTGCTCATCTAACTAGAATTACAGGTTTTCTAAAATAAAATCCTCATTCTAACTGTCTGTGCTGCTTTTGGAAATTGCCTACTGTATCTTGGCTCTGATTTCTTACATACTGCTTTGATTTTACAATATTTATTGACTTGGTGTTAGCTTACCACATTTTTTTTACCCAAACTTGACTTCTCCATTATAAAAATATGCATAATATGGGTCACATGGATTTCTTTCACAGGCAGTAGCAATCTGATCTGATTTAGGGAAATGTCAACATTTCTCCCTGTCAATGTACATGAAGCTGCCCTAAGACCACTCATAAAGTTGGTTCAGTATGCAGTGCATGGATAATTATTATGATTAAGATTCAAGTTCTGCTGGGTAAAGCCAGCTAGGTAACTTTGGTCCAGGCAGGCCCGTTTAGTCCAACTCACGTCACAGGGTTATTGTTATGAGAAAAATAGGAGAAAGGTATGTTGGATACATTTACCATATTAAGTTATTTGTAAAAAGAATAAAGGCAGATTATAAATAAATAAACAAAATTTAGAAATGGGATATTTATCCCATTTCTAAATACCATACCACATTATATCCAACTAGTCATTAAGCCCGTTACAATAACGGGTGCTAGAACAGTAGTGCATTAGTAGGAACAATTTGTATTGAATGGCAAAAGTACAGGGGGACAATGACTGTTGGTGCGGAGATGTTGGCAGTCCTGACTGGTGGTGGTGATGGCTGACGTTGACTGCTAAGTCAGTGATGTCAGAGGGTGGGGTCGTGTGCCGCCCGTGGGTGATTAGAGCAGCAGTCCGGTAGCTGTCACCTGCTGCAGGTGGAGCGGGCAGGATGAATGGACAGAGCCACACACTGCACCTGGACAGAGGCTGCAGGCGGTGTGTGTGTGCTGGGCACCTGCCTCTCCGTAGACATCAACGGGTGAGTGGCCAGTGGCGCATGGCTCTGGGAGGTCCCTGCAGTGTGTGGTGTGTGTATGCCAATTGGTCTGCGCTTGCACAGTTACCAATTCGGCACACATGCGCGGACGCCACTCACATAGGGGTTTTATTATATAGGATACTATTAATGATTTGTTGGATTTTTAATATAAATTCCACAAGGGGCTCTGGCATCCTGCCTGATTTGTAACTCCAGCTTGCAGGCTTTTTTAATTTAATGATTGGTATTCAGGGCAGTTTTTTGCAAGGAAGGAAGCTTTTTGTATTTTTGTACAAATAATCCCTGATTTACAACAGTTCACTTAGGAACTGAAAAAAGTGACTTATGACCATTTTTCATACTTACGACCATGGCAGCATCCCCATTGTCATGAGACGCCAGGCAAGCAGAGGCACCCCTTGATGTGGGTGATGTGGAGTTGGCCATGCCCACCCAGTCACATGACCACCTAGCTATGCCTGCCCTGTCACATGACATCCTAGCCATGCCCACTAAGCCATGCCCACAGAAACAGTTGTTAAAAAAAATTGAAACCCACCTGAGTCCAGGTTATTCTCCAAAAGTTCTTCAAGTTACATAATTAAGAATATCAGATTTTCTCTGTGTTTCTGATGGAAAATAAGGTTTCACAGCCCTACATAATTCTAACTACCAAATCAATATCCATTGACTGATATTTCTTATGTTTCTAGGAATATAGCCAATTTACCCAAGTATGGTACTGTATATAGAATGAAAAAGGCCCTCAAACAGGTATTTTCCTGTGGCTTTTTTTTCTGTTCTTCTCTATGGAGTAATGATTTGTTTAGGTTTCTGGCTAAACTTTGTTTAAACAATTGTTCCACTTTAAGACCATAATAATTGTGCTATGTACAGTATATGCAGGTCCTATCATTTCTAATTATTTCCATGATTTGGTTACAATACTTTGCTCTTGGGACTGACTTCCATGCTGATTCTAAGAATCATTTAGTTCTGGAAATTAGTACTGATTACAGGAACCTTGTGTTCCTGTTACTAGTGCTTTTATATCCACTGTGTTGGTTTTGTGTACTACCATTGCTTTTTTATGCAGTATCTATGGCCTTCACTCATATCTCAATCAACCTATTTGTCCCTAAAATGATCATAACTTGGCTGTCAGCATTAATAAATGTTAAGTGCTTACTATGCTTTTGCAGGTATAAACAAATAATAATAAATAACCAGCAGCCCAATGTAACAACAATGCTTAGGACATTTATTTTCTTTTAAATCTTGAATATTTCCATGCATAATATGATACCTATTCATATGAACAATAAATGACGAAGTTAAGTATTTTTACAAGACTAATGACAAGATTGAAACATTATTTTTTATAAAGACAGCTCTTTTGCTACAGGAGCATTTAGCAGGCTAGGATATTTAAATTTTGAAATTTATTATTTATGGAAATAAACCATAAATTGACTAACATGCTCAAGCTTTCGATTGCAGACTGGCTGAAATTAATATGTCTAGTATAATTATTGTCAAAAGAGGTTTATGGACCTATGTTTGGCTGGTTTGAACAAGAAACCATGCTATTTTTAGTTATCTTTAAGTAACATCCTTTCCTATATATTAGTGCCAAATTTTCACGTATCTTCTGTTTGTAAAAATATCCTAATCAGGATACACATGAAAGTATAGTTTGAACAGTTGCTATTTATTTGCTACAGATTATTTGTATTATTAAGAATAGTAATTTTATTTAGAAGGAACACTTCTTTCCAAAATATGAGGGGGTGCTGAGAAGTTCCTGGCTTTGCCCCCTTCCATTTGAAATAGAAAAATGACTGGGAGCATAAGACAGCCTAATATCTTAGGCCTGTAACTGTGCAAATATTAGGTGAGATTCTTAAAACTGTTTTTTTATTTCTTTTAGTGAGAAGCTGTGATGGTAGACGCACAAGCAAATTTCAGTTCATTGGAGTTACTGGCTATCATGAAGTTTTGGTTCTCCACGGAAAGTCAGCAAAAGACATTCACACTGAGATGTCACAAACACTGGGAGAGAAGTGTTCTTCCTAAAGCACTGTCAAAACCTGGATATCTTGTTTCAAGACTGGGATTTCACTGTTGAAGATGAGCCCTGCAGTGGGCATCCCCCAACCTCAACTGACCTGGCAACCTGCGATGCTGTCCATGAGCTGATTTTTGAGAACTGGCAAATATCAGCAAAAAAGATAGCCCAGATACTTGACATCTCATGGGAACTTGTTGGGTTTGTACTCAACACTATCTTAGATATGTGCAAGCTTTCAGCAAAGTGGGTGCTGAAATGTTTGAACAGTGATCAGAAGAAGGAGTGAGTTGAAGCATCCAAAGCTGTTTTGGCCCATTTTGAAGTTGCACAGGACTTTTTGGCTAGCTTAGTGACTGAGGATGAAACCTGGCTCCACATCTGTGATTCTGAAACCAAGGAACAGTCAGAGGATTGGCACCACAGCAGGTCCCCATGACCAAAGAAGTTCCAAACCCAGAAATCAGTCTGTTCTGTCCCCCACTTCCAATGACAAGACACAAAACCAAAACCCCAGCACAATGAAGTCTAATATAGCTTACAGACACTGTCCCTTTAAGCAGCAGCTAGCAAACACATGGCCATAGTTATTAATTAAACAGTCAAAGGCTGGCACTAGTCCCAAGAGATAACAAACCGGAGCGGACAGCCAGAAGCTTCACTGAGGAGTTCAAACAGGCAATTAATCCAGAGGAAAATGCAGACATCTGATGAATGAATGGTTCTCCACAAACTTCTGGCATAGCCACACCCTTCTTATACTTTGCAGGGTGTGGCCCAATTAGGGACCCAACATCTCCCGGCCCTGCCTCTGAGGGCAGGGCTGTAATTGTAGCTGGTGGCAGGCCTTTCGTCTCTCTTTAGCATCCAGCAAGAGCTCTTCCCCATTATTGCCAGCCTCTGTGTGTTGTTCTGGCTCTTTCTCAACTTGGCTGGGATCCAGAGGCATGCTGGCAACAGTTGGCTCTTGCTGGCATGCCAGTGGAGGAGGCCTTGCCAGGGAAGAAGGCCCTGCTGGCACGTTGTCTGTCTCCACTTCCAGCTGCTCTTCATCATCGTCAGAGCCAGGATCAGAAAGTAAGGTACCACGGGCTCAGGGCCACAACACAGTCAAAAAGTTCACGGCATCCATTTTCTGGGACAAAGATGGTATTCTGTTGGTGGACTACCTACCTCAGGGCTCTAGTACCACTGGACAGTATTATGCTAACCTCCTGCACCAGCTGAAGGAGGCAAATAAGACAATACACTGTGGAAAGTTGACCAAAGGGATCCTTTTTTGCAGGACAATGCACCTGTGCACATGTGGCTGCCAAATTGAAAAGCCTGGGTTTCCAATTGGTCCACCATCCCCCTCTAGTCTCCTGACGTGGTCCCTTTGTACTATTATCTGTCCCTGAATTTGAAGAAACACCCAAAGGCACAACATTCTGAGGGCATTTCTGATCTCAAAGATGCTGCTGAAAGCTGGTTTGCGGCCCAATCAAAGGATGCAAACGGTCTAGAAAAGCTGAAACTACACTGTACCAAGTGCATCAGTCTCAGTGGGGGATATGTTGAATAAATGTGTTATTTCATAACTCTGGCTCTCTTCTTTCTGGGCAAAGCCAGGAACTTCTCAGCACCCCCTCATATGTCCTCCTTTCTTCTATCTTGCATTCTGCATGAAAATTATCAAAGACTATTGCTTTGCATTTTGTGTGATGGTTCATTGATTATTCAAGGAACCAGTTTGTTTTTTATATTTAATTCCTAGGATAATTTTCTATAAAAATTAAAGCAACAAAGCATGAAAGAGCAAGGTTTAGGGATGACTGAATGATTCAGAAATAGAACATATTCATCTATTCTTACTTAGAATTAGTCCAGACAATTAGATCATTTTCATTCAGCACTGTTTCTGACATGACAGCATATCAAAAACTGAAAATTTTGATATAATTTAGGCTAGTGGAGCAGTTATTTAAAACAATGTTTGCATCAGAGAGTTTGCAAAAATGGTAAGAAGCTTGACTACTTCCTAAACCTTAATTAAGGGATCATTACTTTTTCTTACAAAAAAAAAGTGCTTCTATTATTTTGCTAAAAGTTGTCATTGAATTTGATGAAAGAGCACTCAGCTGGGTGTGTTTATTTGCATATAAAAAAAGAAAGTGAAATAATATTGTACCTTCCCTTGCACAGTTATTTCTCCAACCACCCTGGCTTCCCATCCTTTAATTCATGGGAAATTATCCCATCAACTCAGTGCGCTGATGGGAACTTTTTTCAGGGTTGGACTTGTGGTCAGTTGACAATAACAGTCCATTGTCTATAATCTTTTTTTTATTTTGCAGCTGCTTTTAGAAATCTTTGGTTTTTCTTCAATTTGTTGAAAATTTTGTATGGTTAATTATTAAAATGGCCACTTTGGGCCTTTTAATAATTAAGATACAAAATAATGGTTCACAATAAAGGAAACTTGTCAGTTTCTGAGCAGGTTCAGGAAGGTTGTATCTTTAGGAATCATTATCCACTTAAAGTCAGAATCATATAAATAATATATTACTGTGATAAACACTCATCAGATTAAGCACTGCACATCTGAGGACTGAAAGGAGTCACGGTTTACGTGCAAAATGTACACAGTGCTACACAGCTTGATTTAGAAGCAAATCCCAAATAAGCTTTAATGGAATGTTGTTGACTTTGCTATGTTCTGAGGTTTCCAGAGTTTAAAAAGGAACCCTAGAATTACTGAAACGATAAATAGAAATCCAGGCAGTGTGCAAATGAAGGTGGAGACCTACAAGGAAAGCACAACAGATTTAGAGCAATGATTTACTTCGCTACTGACCTTTATTAGACTGTTTTTCTTTCGACATTGTCATAGCAGCTGCAGTGGTTGCTCAGTGAAGGAGAAATAGCTTTCAAAAATATTTTATAAACTCTACATGTATGTATGAAGAGAGGGAATTAGAGATAGATACAAACCAATTATAAATCAAAGACCCCCTTCAGATGCAACATACCCTTAATTCTTAAGCAAATTTATAGAGAGATAAATTGTATTTCGAAGTGGTGTAGGACTATCTTTGTAGACAAACAGGATAGAGTAACATTTTAAAAAACTGAAGGGAGAAAGAAGGAAGGGAAAGTAAAGTGAACGAGATATGGATGGATGGATGGATAGGTGGATAGAGGGAGGGAAAGAGGGAGAGGAAAAGAAAAGGGAGGAAGGACCACAAACCTTGGCACTAGACGTAGCTTCAGGGGATGCTTTGAAACAGCACAGCAATCCAGAGTTGGAAGGGATCCTGGAGGTCATCTAGTCCAACTCCCTGCTCCAGCAGCAGACCTTATATCATCTTGGTTATTTTGGCCTCTAACACAGAAAAGAAATTCCCAGAAATCTACAGGCATTGCCAACTTCTCTCCCATAGTAAAAAAAAACATAGGGCAAAAATATGCAGTTTTAAAAAGAACAGAAAAAAAGGGCTGCTGTGTATTGTTTAATAGACTGCTAAATTAGCAAAATGGACTGCTAATTGGCCATGCCCACCCAGCCACGTGACTACATAGCCACACCCACTAAGCCATGCCCACAGAACCAGTAGTAAAAAAAACTGAATCCCACCACTGTTCAAGACCTACTAAACAGAGGTTTTTGAAGTGGACTCTGTAAAAGCCAGTAATATTTAAGACGAATGTTACTTTGAGTAATCCATTGGCAGGCTATTTTGACTTTTCTAAGAAATTAGTACACCCTTTCAATCCTGTCTAGATTCACTTTGTATTTGAATCTTTAATCGTTTGCTTAATTTTTATGTGGGCTCAATCTAGTCCAGAGGCCAGTAGTTTCTATGGACACTAATGTTTGCAATTTGGTTTCAAGACTATCCCATCATTTGAATATGATTCCATTCATGGCATGCTGTGGGCCAGGATCTGGGGCAGGAGTAGGCAAACTTGGCTCTTTTATGACTTGTGGACTTCAACTCCCAGAATTCCTCTTCCAGTCATGTTAG
>JANHFR010009319.1:0-10240 GCA_032468015.1 Mimophis mahfalensis | reverse complement strand
CCTTCTAAAGAGCAGTCAGGGTTGATTATTTTACCGATGGTTAGAGAATTATTTTACCGATGGTTAGAGAAAAATAAATAAATAAATAAATAAATAAATAAATAAATAAATAAATAAATAAATAAATAAATATGGAAGTTAGAAATAGAAGACTAGTGAAATATAGAAGATATGCTAATGGAATAAACAAGATGAAAATTGCTATAAAATTAGATATATTATGTATTTTAATATTTAATGTTTATTCCATTAGCATATCTTCTATATTTCACTAGTCTTCTATTTCTAACTTCCATATTTTTTCTCTAACCATCGGTAAAATAATTCCCATGCCTTGTAATATTCCATTTGTTTCTTCTCTTTAATTGCCAATGTTAACCTGTTCATTCTGCACATTATAATATTTTCCTAATCACATTGTCTTCAGTAGGAATCTCTTTCCAATTTTCTGTAAATACAATTCTAGTTGCTGTTAATACATGAATAATGAAGTGGGCATTATCTTTATTATATATTTCAGGTAAAATCCCAACAAAAATATTTCAGGTTTTAAATCAATATGTTGTTTCCCAAACCATGTATGTATTTTTGTCCAATATTTTTTGGCTTCTATCCATGCCCACTACATATGATAGAATAACCCATGGTGATATTTCCAGAATTTATCTTTAAACATCCTTGCCAACCTGACTGGAGCCAAGTGACATCTATAAAACATCTTATACAGATTTTCTTTATATGTGGTTGACGTTGTTAGTTTATGGTTTCTATCCCAAAGTTTCTGCCATTTATCTAATTCTATTGTGTAACCAATTTTTTTTGCCCATACTATCATTGTCTCCTTCACTTGTTCTTTTTCCAGTTTAATACCCAGTAGGTAGCTGTACAACATTTCTTTAATCAGTCTTTCTTCTGTTCCTGTCAATATCTTATCCAATTCTGTCAGTTCTTTATAAAAACCATATAGTTTTTCATCTTTTTCATAGCTCAACTGCATTTGCAATGGTAAACACCAAGCCATGTCAATCCCTTGCTTATTCAATTCTTGGACATAGTTGCAAGCATCCTAACTATCCCAAGTTAGGGTATACCCCTAAAACTCCTTCAAATATTCAGAATGCAAGTACACATACTAGACCCATCATCCATACTAATTGGAGAAACTTCACAAAATCTCAGAGAGAACCTATGAATTTTACTTTGTTTAGAAACTATCGGTAATCAGGAATACTTGTAACACACATTTCCTGACTTTGTGGAGCTCTTAGTGAGAAGTGGTGATTAGTACATATTTCATACCACAGAAAATTCTAGGAAAGATTTTGTGTTATTTTATGTATATATTCCACAAATGCAGTCACAAATGCTCTAAGAGCTTACAGTACAAATATTTATGTGCAATATAAATATTATGTTAAAAATTGCTGACTCAGGCTAACAATATGGTAAACTGACAGAATGATTTCTGAAATGTCTCCTCTTACTATGAGCAAACAAATGTGGAAGTACCCAGAATCCTTTGCTACCAATGCAGAGAAAGTGTAACTTTCACTCCTTTTTCTATTATCTCCGTTCTACTGGATTCTGAGATAATTGCTCTCTTCCTCTGGACTCTGAGGTGAATAGACACGCTGCCTTGTCTGAGGACGTTTTATGGGCTGTGTAATTAGAATAGGTTTTTATACAGTTATATTTGTCTTCTGTAAAAAAAACATTGTTTTCTGGATTAGATATTGCCTTTTTGTGTTTTTTCTTATGATTTACTCCATTAAGTTGCAATGAACCTTCTGAAGAAATCCCTCCTTGGCATCTCTCTATTTTTCTATTCTATTTTTTCAACATATTCAAAACCATATATGAAAATATTTGAAAATGAGCAACGTAAATGTTCTCAAATTATAAATCTTAAGTAAAATGCTCTCCTGATCCATAATATAGAAGGAGCTTTCCTCATTTCTATTTCCAGTTTGTTGTTTAGAGAAAGCTATAACACGCAGACACACAGACTCACACACACTCACTCACTCACTCACTCATTCACTATACTGTAGATGTTAGACATATTGATGGTGGGACATGCAGAAACTGCTTCACTGAATATCAGTTTGGTGTAGTGATTAAGGCATCAATCCAAAAACCAGGGTTGTGAGTATAATTCTGCCTTTAATCCTGTCCATGAAAGCTGCTAGGTAACTTTGGGCCAGTCATTCTCTCTCAGTTCAACTCAATTTTGTTGAGTTGGGTTGTTGTTCTGGAGAAACTAGGTGGAAGAAAGAATACAAGTAGTCCTTGACTTACAACCACAACTGAGCCCAAAATTTCTATTCTTTTGTTTTGTTCCTTTTTTACCACAAAAAAGTGGCAAAATCACTTGTTAAGTGAATCACTGCAGATGTTAAGTTAGTAACATGGTTGTTAAATGAATCTGGCTTCCACATTGACTTTGTTTGTCAGAAGTTTGTAAAAGAGGATCACATACCCTGGGACATTGCAGCTATCATAAATATGAGTCAGTTGCTAAGAGTCTGAATTCTGATTATGTGACCGTGGGCATGCTGCAGTGGTGTGAAAATGGTCTTTTTCAATAACTACAAACAGTCACTAAATGAACTATTGTAAATTGAGGACTACCTGTGTTATGTATGTTCCCTACCCTGAGCAATTTATTTAGTCAATGAAAGGCTGCTTCCCTAGTCCTTGTTCATCTTAGATTCTACTATCTGGGAACATGTAGACACTTTTACTCACAATACTATGTTAAAGTAGTGTTTTTCTTCTTATTCTTGGGCAGCCCCAAGTTGCATAAATCTGCTAGACTTTGTCACCAATGATTTTGGATGGAAGTCAATATCCTGCAGAGGCAGGAGGGAGATTGGCAAGGGGGACAGGAAATGTAACTCTGGTATCGTTTTTGCCAACCCAAGGATGAACAGAGAGTAATTCAACTCAATGGTGGACAAAAGGGCACAGCAGACTGTCAAATAAAAAGGCTTCCAATACTTATGATTCCATAGAGAAATATAGAATAGTGACTTTATTATATCCAACATCAAGTCAAAAGCACAGCTGCTTTTGTATTAGGAAGAAATTTGATCCAAACACCTGCTTTCCTTTTTTCTTTTCTTTTTTTAGTAGGATTCTTTGATGAAAAATATGTACACTTAGAGTTTTAAAAATGTTTTCAGAACTGAACACAATGCACGGTCCTTCTGGGACAGCCAGGTGCATTGTTGAACAATTGGAAGTCGGAAATCCTTGCTGTTCTTGTGCAAAACACCTCTGATACCTAAACTCTTGTACAGAAGTATGTCACAGTGAAAGATTGCCTTTGTGGAATACTCCACAACATTTTTGCTTTCATTGTAGAATTATCTTTTGTACCATTATACAAGAGGTTGAATGGGGCCTGTAATTTTTCCCAGCAATACCTCTAATGTACATTATCAATGTTCACTCATGTGGATACAGTTACATTTCATGGAGCATGACACGTTATTTTATGTGCACATAATGAACAAACAACATTTAGGATTCCACTAGCAGAATTAAATGTATACCATTCTGTCTATTCATTTTATTTAAAGTAAAAGTCATTTTCTTTTTCACTGAACCTTTGTGCTATGAGCAGAACATTACATTACAGGAGTAAAATGCAATTGTTCTAAGAGCAAGTGGCATCTCATATGACACCCCCAAACTTACCACAGATGTCCCCAGTTCTCTTTTGTCTGGTTACCAATCAGCCCTGCTGTGAGCAAGGCGTGAAACTTTTGTTTAAATTCCATAGCAAAATATACATAACACGTATTTTTCTAGGCTTTAGCAAATTGGTGAAGAACCACCTGTCTTGTCTTCCACACGAGGAAGCTATGTCACTACAGGGACTAAGGATTGTACTCAGTGGTGGGATTCAAAAAAATCCCACCACCAGTTTGCTAAATTATGTGCGGGGGTGCATGCATGTGTGCCTGCACACACCCAGCTTCTGCGCATGCACACAAGCCGGGCAAGCCAAGCCGGCTTTCACATCGCTCCGTCGTTCAGTGTGGACTTCGGGTGGAGAAGGAGGCACCGAGCGATGCAGCAATGAGAAAGCTGGCTTGGCTTGCCTGGAAGTTTCCGGGGCTCCAAAAGCCGTGCGGCTGCACATGCACAAGCCGGGCAAGCCAAGCCAGCTTTCTCATAGCTCCGTCATTCCTGAAATGGATGGAAACAGCACATTCCCTTGGCTTCAAAAGTGGAGCTCTAGTTTTGCCACACAAATCAGCAGAGCTGAAAAAAGGGAAGGGTGAGGACTGGGACAGGTGGGCAGGGCCAGCCAGGGGTAGTTTTTGCTGGTTCGGGGAACCGACCTAATAATTGCTACCAGTTTGGCTGAACCAGGCCGAACTGGTAGGATGCCACCTCTGGTTGTGCTCCCTTTGGAATTCTTTGTTTTAACATATTTTGTGACTGTGATTTTTATTAATATTTGGGGGCTATTTTTGTCTGGAGTGGACTACATCTCACTTTTTATACTCTGGTAGATTATTAGCTTCCAGAAGCTTCAGAAATGGATAGAATATAAATGAAATAAGCTAAAATAAAGGAAAACACATATTTGCCTTATACCTGCATTTTCTTTCTGTGAGGTTCTTACATTTGGCTACATATAGAATGAAAATGAATGCTGTTATACTTTATTTGATTATATACATAGATATCTTTATTTTGTATAGCAATGACAGTATTTGTACACCTTTCTAGTATTTATCACTCTTGTTAAAGAATTCTAGAGTTGCAAGATCCAATCCGTGGACCAGAGGTTTAGTCTTCTGGGCTTTCAGACTCATTCTGAAGCCCATCCTCAGGGAACTTCTCTCTCATCAGAATGTGTGTTTTTGGCTATTCTATGGATAGGAGTTATGAGTCTCAGTGGTGCAGTGATTAGAAAGCAGTACTGCAGGCTACTTCTGCTACCTGCCGGCTGCCTGCAATGTGGCAGTTTGAATCTTACAGGCTCAAGGTTGACTCAGCCTTCCATCCTTCTGAGCTTGGTAAAATGAGGACCCAGATTGTTGGGGGCAATATGCTGACTCTGTAAACTGCTTAGAGTGGGCTGTAAACAGCAGTGGGTTTCAAATTTTTTAACAACCGGTTCCGTGGGCGTGGCTTAGTGGGCATGGCTTAGTGGGTGTGGCTTGGTGATCATGTGACTGGAGACAGCAAGTCTAGGCCAAGAATGTAATAAGGGCTAACTGTAGAGGAAGTTTCTGTAAGCAGGCCAATGAAGATTATGCTAGAAAAAACACCAGAATGTTTCCTTCCTGTCTTCCTTGCAGGATCATTCCTGTAAAGTGGAAAAAAACAAAAGGAGGTTTCTTCTAACAACCGGTTCTCCAAACTGCTTAGAAAGTTAACAACCGGTTCTAGCAAATAGGTGCGAACTGGTAGAAACCCGCTCCTGGCTGTAAAGCACCATGAAGCGGTATGAAAGTCTAAGTGCTATTGCTATTGGTTGATTGGTGTGTTACTGGCTGGTGATTGGCTGTTGTTTCCATGTGTGGCTACTAAATACCTGATAGGCTGGTGATAAAACTACATTCCTACTGACTGACAAGGGGCCCATTTCCCAGGCTTCAATCATTTCCCTGGCTATCTTTGTATCTACACTTCTGACAATCTTAGCAGCTCTGAAATTGAATATATGTCCTTGTTCATTGTAATTAACCACTGTAGTTCATTCTAAATCAGTGTGTCGTGCCCTCGTCTACATTGGGCCGACAGCTTTGGAGGATGGGGAGGCCAACAGGAGCACCGTTGTCCCAACACCTGTGCAGACACCTGATCGTCTGGAGGGAGATACATCCACCGCAACCTGAGCCTGAACCACTCTCATTACTCATACATATGGCTCCCTGGATAATTCTCCCTCTAGGGCCAGTTGGACTGGACACCATTCCTCCTCCTTATGCTCCTTTGCGGCCAATTGCAATCATTCAGCTGTTTTGTTTCCGTGTTTCGGGTCCCCTGGTTCGACCCCATGCCTCCCCTGACCCACCATCCTCTCCTCCCCCTTTCCACCGTTGGGGGGACTACCCTCCTATACGTTGGCCCCGCAGCTCACCCTGGGACTCGAACCCGTTTAGCTGAGATAAGGCACAGTTCAGAGCACATGCCCGTTCTCGGCGGACTGATCCAGAGGGTTGTGACACCCTGAAGTTTCCAGACTCAGGGACGCGTGATTGACCACGTGGAAAGGAAGCAGACCGAGTGGCTTCAATTCCCCAGAACTGACTTGGATCCTGGATGGGACAGTCACCCTTTTGCCCCGTTCGTTGCCCATCCGTTCTCCCCTGTTACTTGGTTTCCAAATAAAGTTGCAGTAGCAGAAGTGCGAGCTTGATTCATTTGGATACAAGGAAATCTGGGATAGAGATGGGTGGGACACAGTGGTTCTCAACCTTCCTAATGCCACGACCCTTTAATACAGTTCCTCATGTTGTGGTGACTCCCAACCATAAAATTATTTTCACATGCACCTGTATTTGTATTGAAATATGTGTTTTCCGATGGTCTTAGGTGACCCTGTTCGACCCCCAAAGGGGTCCCGACCCACAGGTTGAGAATCACTGTTCTAAATGTATCTACCCTGAAAATTTGTATGAATAAGATAGATGTGGCATTAGATAAATAAAATAAAAGTATATTTCATTTGTGTAAAAATATTCCATAATAGGTTCAGCTGTAATAGACATAGGGATCTTATAGTTATTTTAACTTGAGGCATGGGAGATAGGGGAGAATTGCATTGGGATAAGTGTTAGAGAAAGAGCTAAAAATCCCATAGGCTAGTTCTAATATAGAAATAAAAAGACTTGTATGATTACATTTAGTTGGGTCTTTCATACCTGAAGAGATCTACTTATCAGTGAAATTCTATGTTAATACTACATTTTCTGTCGGATACTTCCTAGGTGTCATGAGGCTCAGGAAATCATCAGACAATTCCAGCATGCACACTTCCTTGTGATTTTTTTTTTTTTTATCCATCACATAAATTGCTAATAGGAAGGTTTTGTAATTTCATTTTCAGCCATGCAAGGCTAATTGAGTAGCTTCCAGACAGGATAAACAAACTGCTCAGGGCCCCTTTAACAGCCTCATAAAAATGCTGCAAGAAGCAGGAATTAATTTATTGCTTATTTGATCAAGCACACCTAGGTTAACCATTTGCCTGCCTGCATATTAAACCCCTGCTTTTAATAGAATCAAAAATATTATATGTATTCCTGTTTCTATTGTGCCCTCCTCTTTCAGAATTAAGTATGGACATTAATCATGCTTGGATGATAATCTCTCAAACTGGTAAGATATTGTTTTCTTCCTTGATCTTCCCCTGGAATGTGATGAGATGATCTCTCCTTTTCTGGATAGTATCCCACAACATGCCAATCCTATAAGTGTATGATCTTCAGCCCATTCTGAAACACTCCAGTAGTTTCCTTTGGGCCTGCTGTGGACCAGACAGGCCTTTACCAGTCAAAGCTGACTAATCCATCACAGTTCACCAGACATTTTTTTCTCACCCCCAAGCTGTAAGCCTAGCAAACTCTTTTCTTCTTGCCAGTGCATCAATTGCCTTTTTGCTTTCCCTTCCCCCTGAGACATATTTTCTTAGCTCAGTATTAATTCCTGAACTAGTTTCCCAGCTTTGCATATTAGAGTACTATTTTCTTCCCATGTTACTGAAAAGGATCATAAACTCCAAACTGGCTTCTAGCCTAGTCTTTTTATTTCTGGATATTTCAGTGCAAACTTTAGAAGACGAAGCTGTTGAAAATAAAATAATCAGCAAGAGGTGCAAATACGAATAGATCTTCCTATTCAGGAGTTGGGTGCCTCAGGCGGGGTGTGTGTGTGTATTATCCTGATCTTTATCTGCTGCTTGACTATAAAATGTTAGTAATTTTTATAATGTACGAACAAGCCCCACTTTAAGCTTCATTGTGTACTCTATTACTTCCTCTTTCCCCTCATTTCCATCCAATTCTCCACCTTTTTTATTCATATCTCTTCCTTCCCAGTGCAGCATTTTTCCTTCTCTTTCTCCATACCTGTGTTTTTTTTAACTCTTTCATTCTACCTATCGAAAAAGGTAATGCAATACGGTTCTTACGTTTTCCTCTGTATGTGAGTAGTTAATGCATGCAGTAGTTAATGCATGCAGAAAAGACTATGTAATGTAGATAGATGGGGAATCTTTTTTTTAATGTCTGTTTTATGTTATGGATAATTATCACTAATTACAGTAAACAGGAATTTCATATGCACTGATAAAACATCATGCCCCCCCCACACACACATACATGCATGAACACAGATATGCACAACCAATTTCATTTTGTGTATGGAAATTAAGATTTTGCTGTACTGTAAATGTTTGAACACTATCATGTAAAAACTATTGCATGAAGACTTAGTTTCCAGATGTGTTGCCAGCATGCATGATGTACCCATCTGTCATGTAACAGGCTAAAAAAAGATGCAGATAATTTGAAAGCATACTTTATACAATCTGACATCTTACATACAAATGAAACAGCTTAAAATGAAACCAAGTTCCTCGTTCAGAAACATTTCCTAAGTACATGTTCCATGAAAATTCTGAGAAACCAGAAAACAACTTTTTGCATTAATAGAATTCATTAACAGAAAACATACTTGCTGTTCAGATAGTGGTGCAGTGGCCTAGAGGTGGAGCTCTTGCCTCACAATCAGGAGGCCCTAAATTCAATCCTAGGTAGAGGCAAATATTCCTCTCTCTGGGCACATTGAGAATATATCTGCTGAAAAAAACTCTGCATTGGGGACAAAAAGGGCTTCTGGCCAGTAAGCGCCATTCAGTTGCCAGACTTCACCCCGCAAGGGATTATGAGGTTGTTAAAAGAGGATGGTGATACTTGCTTTTCAGAAGCTTCCCACACAGATATGTAGAAAGAAGATTCCTTAAATGTATCAGATATTTTAAAAGCTTTTATGGAGCACGATGGGAAGCTCAGCATTTAAAAATGCCTAAAATGTTCTAATTATTATATGCTGCTATGATGGGAGGATGCTCAGCATATTTCCTTGGTCAGAATTTGTTACTTATTCTCCTACCTGCAAACCAAATAGACCTACTGGGAGCTGGCGGTAGGTTTATGTAGTCATGCTACTCTGAGGGCACAGGTGACTTGAAGGAAACATTTATATTTTCTTCAATGCCCTGTAGTTCAAACAAAAGTTCAGACAATAGTGCAAATTAAAGCTGAATATATCTGTTAGATCCAAAAATCAGGCGCGGGAATGAGGACTCGGGAAGCCAAGAGTGATTTAACGCAACAGCTCTTTAATGCATAGTGAGGTCCCAGCAAACGGCTGGGGAAAAGTCTGTTCCTTTTATATTGTTTGGCCCAGCCCATTAGCCAATGGGCTGGCCAGGATTTCCCGCCGAAATAATTCAAAATATCTAACAATATCTATTCCAAGTTAACCTGACACTCACTGGAGCTCTGGAAGACAAAGACTCTGAAATTATTAAATATCAGCAAATGTTTTTTTTTTCCTTTGGCAACATGTGAATAGCCAAACCTATGCAAATACATTACCTTAATATCACAGTCAGGAATTTCAGACAGAGGCAGCTGTCTGAAGATAGCTACTTCGTATTTTCTTATAGATAGCTACTTTGTATTTTCTTAATAAGTAAGAACATGATACTTAGCTTTGCAAAAGTTAATGCAAAGGAGTATTAGTAGTTGGTTGCCAAGCCAGCAATCCATTTGAAGGGGCTGAAGTTATTAATACATCTATATTTTAAACATTCAGCTAAGTCACCATTATAGAATTACTGAGGAATAACCCTATTAGCCACAAGGGAAAAAAACAGACTGCACCTTAAAGATTAAGGCATTATTCTCTTTAACACTTTGACTGTATAAATCCCATAATCTTACATGAGATTTAAGTATCTGTGATGTGCACAGGATCAATGCCCGAGGCCATAATCCTAGAGAGCAGAGTTTTACCATGAGGGACAATGTATAGTCAGAATTGTCCTTTTCTTTCTTAGGCATTTATGTTGCAATGCTCTATAGAGAAATAGCTTTTATTAATGGCTTGCCATTAATATGACGCTGGAAGATGAGCCCCTCAGGTCGGAAGGTGTCCAATATGCTACTGGGGAAGAGCAGACGGCTAGTACTAGTAGCGCCAGAAA
>JANHFR010009315.1:117204-128798 GCA_032468015.1 Mimophis mahfalensis | reverse complement strand
AGCAGGGTGGGGGGCAGCCTCCGGGGGTCTTCGGAGGCAAGCAAGGCACTTACTGCTTTTTCCAGGAAGAGGCTGTCCCCAGACAAGTGGTAGGTGCTCAGCAGGCCCCCCAGGATACGAATGGCGCTCTCAAAGAGGTTGACGTCCACGTCCTTCTGGAAGTCCAGCTCCTTGGCCACCCAATCTCGGGCCTCGCTGAACTCTGCATCGGGGAAAGGAAGCCGCAGAGCCTGAGCCGGCGTCTCCCGGGCAGGGAAGGAAACGCTTGACCAGCCTCTGCCTCCAGACCCCGCCTGCTCCGAGAGAAGCCCTGGGCCGGGTCCAGGCTCAGCTGCGCTGGGTGAAAGTCGAGGGGCTTCCCCTTTGTCTGCTCTACCTTGGGCTCCCTCTCTGCCCACAGAGGCAGCCGGCTCAACTGACAAGGGTGGCGGCTTTTGTGGGCGGATGAAGGCCGAGAGAAGAGAAGGGAGCCTGCAGACTTCTCTAGGCCCCCCCGGTTGTGGGAGGAAGGCCGAGCGCACCGACAGGCAGGCAGACACACACCTGCCTTTAATCCCAAGATCCACATGGTGTCCAGCGCATCGATGAGCGTCAGTCCGAGGCCAAACCATTCATTGAAGGACTTGGAAATGGGCTTCAGCTCGTCGTGGCCCCAGGCAAACTCCTTGTAGCCTTTCCACGCGTGGCGGAAGGCTTCGATCACAGCCAGCTGCCGCTTATTGAGGGGCACTAAAACACGGAGGAGGGGAGGGAGGGACGTCGGGAGCTGCTCTGGAGTCTCCGCCGCAGGCAAAGTGTGGGCTGCCACGTCAGCAAAGCTCCCCCCCTGCACCCCTGGGAGCCACCTAGGTTCAGCTGAGCCCGGCCCACTACCTGGCTCCTTCTGGTCTTCGGATGCCACGGCGGAAGGCCTGCCCGGAGCGTTTATTTTCTTGGAAGGCGGCTCGGGGCTCGGATTGGCCTCAATCACGGCTCCTCTCCAACTGCAGAAAGAGGATTATTGCTTTCCCTCCTCCGTGGGCATCCGCTACGCTACCACTGGTGGCACAAACACCCGCCCGGTCATAGGGGCGCATTCTCCAGCAACTTCCCTGCCCATCAGCACAGACAGGCAGTCTTCGTGGGCTCGGCTCCGGGGATCCCCACGCCAGACCTCGGTGTGATGCGACACGTAACGGGGCAGGAGTCCAAAACTGCCCTAGGCTAAGCTGAGAGAAGCAAGCGGCTCACCTAATGACGGCCTTGTCCAGGTTATGCCCCTGACCTGCCTGGCCAGGTTGGCCCTCCGCTCTGATGGCTTGATCCTGGGACCTGGCCTCCGTCTCCCTCCAAGGTGGACGGATCTGCAGATTCGGAGGCCCTCGCCGGGCAGGAATCTGTTTCAGAGGTTTCTGGAGAAAAACAAAGGAATCGGTTCATGGGCAGGACTGGAGAAATCACAGCTGGAAACCTAAATGCTTCCAAGAAAGCAGGGAGAATCCCTCCAGCCGTGTTAGGCTGCTACGTTGGCCTAAGGCCGGTGGCTCAGTTCAGTCAGCAAAGGCTGGTCTGGGCATCAGTCCGGTCAGGAAAATTCCTTCCAGGCAGAAAGTTCAAAGGCCAGACTGAGAAATCATGAAGGCCAGATGCAGCTGAGCTGCCTAAAGGCTGCTAGCCCGCCCCTTAGCTTACAATAATAATAAGGGGGTGTGTGTGAGGAAGGAGGAATTACTTGAGGTGGAAAGTCCCTGAGACTGGCATCGGCTTTCTGGGGTATCGGGAGGATCGCCTGATTTGCTGGATTCAATCCAGGGATCTCCAGGTCAGCCTTCTGCTCCTCCAAAGATCTACTGGTTGCACCTGCATTGAGAAATTAATTGCAAGGAACCTGATGCAATGGGGTGAAATCAGCTGCCGAGAGCAGTGCTAACGCGTAAGGCTGGTTCCAAGAAAGAAAGAAAGAAACTGTAAATCACTTTTTTCTGCGAAATCTTCTTGTTCCCACGCAATTTTTTAAAAAAATGCAAGTAAAGCAATGCTTGGACGTTTGCGAACACAATAGCTTGAGAAGTTGGGACACGTTTTAATTTATAAAAATAACTTGTCACAGTAAAACCACAGAGCAGAATAACCTTTTATTTGAAAATAAGGCCCAAGTAATTCCAGAGACAGGCGGTGCCCCCGAGGAGACAGGTAGAGGGTTAGCTGTTTCAAAAGCAACCGATTTCCATCACGCAGCAATAACTGATGGAAGGAAAACCAGCAGAGACTTACTTTTCCACGGGTCGGCCATATTTGCGTACGTCCTGATTCCACAGACAACCAGAAAGGCGAAGAGGAAGAGGATGATGCTCCTCTGCAGGCGGGACAGCTGCTTCCATTTCTGAGGGAGAACGTGGCAGAGGAGCCCTCAGCCGGTGGGGAGGCTGACCTGGCCCCTCTGCGTGAGTCCCCCCACAGGCATCGTGGAATGCTGCCTACTCGCACCTCCCTGCTGCCTTTGCACGCCTAGCATTGTGGCAAGAGCACGGGATCCTGTGGCTGAGATATTTACTTGGCGCCTTTGACTAATAGAGGACGCCTCACCACAGAATCAAAAGAACGGAACACTCCTGGCTTGCTGATTGATGGCAGACGACAAAGCACCCTCCCCAGGCCCAGAGTCAACCCATGAAATGCCTCAGGAAAGCAGCCCCTCCTTCGCTTATGCCCCTTTTGCATACCCTGATGTGACCCCAATCCTCCTCTCAGCGCCCTGCCTTAAGCGAGAAAGAAATTCCCACGTACAATGCAATTCATGGGGCCTGGAACAAGGCTGCTGCTGGGCTCCACTCTGCTTCCCCCGCATTCAGTGGGATGGCAGCTGCCAGACACACACAGCCACTTCTCCGCTAAACGTCTCAAAGGAGAAACTCCTTGAAAGACGAGCAACAGCTCGCGGTTCCTTGCCACACCCCTAAATGCGTCTGTTCTTTTCTCGAAACGATCCAGTAACGAGAAAACGCACCTGCTGCCAGCCTCATCTACTGACTAAGCCTCGGCCAGAGCTATTCTGGCAGGAAACATTTTTCTGAGAAGCGAATTAAAACTGGCTCAATGGAGGCAAAGACTGAGCGTTTCTATCCACACTGGATGGTGATGTGCTGCTTTCAGGATCAAAGGCAGCAGAGAGTTTTAAAAACTCCGTGTCATTCGGTAACAACTGGCACACCCAGAGGCAACAAACTGGATTTTATGGTATGTGAGATCCTGAACTTGATGGATTCTAAGTCGACCCACTCCGTCCTTTTGTCTTAAAGGACGCGACTCCCATGTTCAGACACAATCTATCTCACGTTGTGTTAAATTCATATTTTACCGGCAAATAAAGAAAGGGAGGCTAGCACAGATCTATTTCAAGCTATTTAGCTCTCGTCAGCTAAGCCATACCTGCCATGTGGCTAGTTGACACGAGTTAAATAGCTTGAAATAGATCTATGTTAGCCTCCCTCTCTTTCTTTGCCGGTAAAATATAAATTTAACACAAAAATCATTTGTCGTGAAAGCGGACTGCCTGCGAAGGCCCCTGGACTGGGGCTGAAAGGCGAAAAACGCAGGTAGGGCGCTGTGTGCTCCATCCCATAGTTGGGTGGACCAGGCTGCCCTGATAAAAACCCATCTCAAGAGCAGCAAAAGCTCTGGGGGTCCTCAAGCTGCCCCAGACCAGAAACATTGAACCAGGTGCCGCGGGAATCAATCACACCCTTGGATCTGCAACCAACAGAGGTCCTTCAAAACCGGGTTTATGGTGGCTAACCCTGTTCCAAACCGTGGAGAAAGAGGGTCCACTCTGGGGGGGTCCCTGGCCGGGACCTGGTGGCCCTCTTCCGAGCCTGCCCTGGGGCTTCCCGGCCGCCTTTTCAGCACCGCCCCTCGGACAGCAAACCCCAGACAGCCACGTCGGCAGCCGCTACCGGCCCCTTCCAGCCCGCAGGAGCGCCTCAGCCAAGGGGGCCGCCCTACCCGCCGCCGCTGGCCCCGCTAATCAGGCCGGTGGGGCTCCCTTCCCCGCATCGGCCCCGCTTCAGCCCCGGGAAGGAGCAAGTCCTCCCGCAGCGGCCCAGGCGCTGCAGTTCCGACCCCGCCGCCAGGGGCCGCGGGGCAAAGGCTGCCCCCGCCCGCTGCCTCTCCTCTAGAGGGAGCCGTGGAGCCCCTCTGCCCCGTCCCGCCTCTATGGCTCCTCTCACCCGCCAGCAGGAACGCCTCCGCCAGGCCTTGCTGTTGTTGTAACCGCCGCCGCCGCCGCCACCCGCCGCCTGGAACTGGCCGCCGCTGAGCGTGACCGAGATGAAATCCCGCCGCGGGGGCGACAGGAGTGGCGGCGGCGGCAGCGGCGAGGAGGAGGCGGCGGCCGAGTACATGGCGGCGAACGGTTTTCCTTCAGGAGCCGCGGACCTCCCCTCCGCCCGCCGCCATGTTCCTTCCTGTTGCTGTCCGCGGCACCGAGAGGGGGAGCCTAGAGCGGCCACGATGGGACGTCACGGAGTCCCTCCCTTCCTGAAGGGCCGGTAGCCGCAGCGCCCTCTAGTCCTCAACAGGAGACGCGCAGGAGTCAATAGTAGCACGTGGGAACCGAACTTTGGCACCCCACGTGACCCAACCCCCAACTCTAGGGAATGACTCCCACCCAGATTTAATATTTTGCTTCTCTTGCAGCCAGCCTGATGCTTTATATTCTATGCTGCCCTTCCTAGCCGATTCTGAAGACTCCTCCAGAAGAGGAAAGAAGAGCATTGGAGAGAATGGGGGGGGGGCTTCAAAAGACACACCTCGACATTAAAACTAGCCCCCCTCCTTTGATCCAATCACCCCACCCCCTTAAAAATGCGGAAACGTAAGAAACACACCTCGCCAGAGTAGCTTTTAACATTCATTTTAATATGAAGACAAGTTCTCAGATGCCTGGTCGTTTTTCCAGTTTTCCTCCGAAGGTATAAACGTGACTTGATTTAGTTTTTAAAAGAAACGTTGACCTTTTCCCCAAAATGGAGCTGTCCAGCTTTACCCAAAGACAAAAATTCAGCTTTGCTTTCATCAAGAAGAAACGGAGATGGAAGGTTTTGGCCCCGCACATATTCTTCCAGCCCCTGCAAAAAGGAGTTTAAAACACTGAATGTGGGAGATCATTCTAAGACACCTAGAAAGGCCCAAAAGGTGGAGACAGATCAAATAGAATTAAACTAACCATTAATGATGTAGAAATTTTGTTTGATTACCGTTGCTTTCTGCAACCACCACAAACCACCCTTTTTTTAAAAAAAAAAAATCAGTCTTTTTCTATCTACTTTATACACACTGTGGCTCTTCTCCATATCTTCACCAATTCTTTTATTTATTTTCAGGCTTTTTGCAGGTAGAGGCCCAACCAGGCTGCTGTTTCACTTCATGCCACCAATCACATGCTCTTAAAATGTTTACAAAACAAGGGAAGGACCCCTAGGTGCACGAGGCCTAATTCAATATTAGCATTCTTTACGTGCAAAGCAAAGATTCTGCTGCTAAATTCTGGCTCTTTCCATGTTTTGCAAGGAAAAAAAAACCCCAATCAGTAAATGTTTACAAAGGGCTCTGCTACCCTTATTCCCCAGTCAGTGTAAAAACCAGCCCGAAGCCCTTTAGCAACAGATATTTAACCCTTTTGGAGCTCAATGGAGAATAATTTTCTGACCTCCCCAAAGTAAGAGACCAGCGGTGAGATCTCGCACACAGCAGGCGGTTCCTCATGTTGGGAGAAACTAAGAAAGACAGGAAAATGAAAACATTTAAGGCTCTCCACAAATGCTGGAGGACAATAAACATCCAGATGCATTAAAGTTTATTCCCTGGAATAACCAAATCTTCTATCTGGGATTGGGATAATAATTCTAGATTCAAGATGTAAATATGTATCCACATCAGCTGAATTGCCATTGAAAATGGAGAGTTTTATAACAACTCTATTTACCAGGTGTCTGGTAAATAGATACAGTTGTTTCAATATCCCCAGAGTCATTTAAATCTTAAAAATCAATATTGACTTTAAAACATTCCCATCCTACTGATAAAGTAAACAGAAGCTTCACAAAGCCTCCTATTTTTTTCTTAATTGGACACGTAGCCGATTCGCACAATGCACCAAACCAAAACACCACGGTGGCTGTGAACCCAGGACTTCGCAGCAGGGGGTGGGGAGCCGGGTTGCCCCTCCGCCCCTGCGGAGCCTCGTGCCCAGCGGGGCTGATGGGCAGCGCACGCCCACCTCTCCTTTTCCGAGATCGGCTGCCCGCCCTGCGCCACGAATCTGCCCCCGGCCTTGATGGCCCAGCGGTAATGCTGAGAGAGAAGGGAACATCGCGCCGTGGTCGGCGTGTCTCTGGCAGCCGTGTCCGCGTTCTTCAACGGCGAGAACTCCTCTTCCCTCAGGACTTCAAAGGCGACAAAGTTCCTGTTAACAAACCGGATGCTTAAAATGGGCAGGCAGATGGTTTGATTCTCCACAAGTCGTTGTGTTTGGCAACACCAAGCTAGTTAAGCATGTGAGGCGATACCCACGTAACCGTGGTTGACCTTTCATTCCTTTACACTACTACAGATGCCTGTGATACCCGCAACTTGCCACCTGTTTGCCATGTGAAATTCTAGCTCAGCTGCTCACGATGGCAGCACCCCCTTCGCAGAGCAGGTACACCTGCCCCAAGAGGAGGCTTCCCACCACCGATCTGTGCAGGACACCTGTGAAATAGGGAGCGAGGGAGGGAGGGAGGGAGCGAGGGGCCCCGGATTAGCCAGCTGCAGAGTGGGTTTTTTGGGGTGTGTGTGCAATGCTTCTTAAGACTTTGTGTTAATGCAGAAACCTGGAAGTCTGCACGGCCCCCTCCCTGCCACCCCCTCCCCTCCGCAGCCGGCTCTGTCCCACTCCAGTGCCCAGGCCCAAAGAGAAGGCAAAGGCGTATCAGCCACTAACTTAGCAAACGGGAACACATCAAACACAAACTTCTCCAGCTTTATCCCGTTGGGCTCGAGAGGCTCCACCCGGCGGCCTTCCTGGTCCACGTAAGGCACTTTCTTGACGGCCACGTGGTGTGTCAGCTGCGACTCAAATTGCCTGGGGAGGAGAACGGCATTGGCCAACAGGAGCGCCCGCTCCAGACCACTTTCTAACCCCAGGACTGTCTTCAGGAAGCCTCAAAACGGACCTTCCTCAGCCCAGCTGGGGCCTCCCCACACCAAGAAGCAGCCCTCTGTGGGAGACCCACCCCCAATTTACTCTCACGAAGCCCGGAAACTATTTTCAGCCCTGGAAGGGGAAATAGCTGAATTGGGGAATGGTGGACTCAGCTGTTCAGGTTGAGAAGGGGAAAAGAAATTCCTGGGGTCTCAGCGTGTGATTTTTGGCGACTCCTTGAAAACCGTTTCCTAATTTTCTGCAGTTTGTTCAGACACATTTAGTTTTTTTCCTCCTTCTGAGTAATACGCAGCTGACTGGCCATCTGGGGGAGCAGTTAAACTACCTCCAACAGCCGTCAATTTCCAGATTCAAACCGGGGAGCTCTCTCGCCCTCGCCCTTCCTGGATCCCATTAGGCACCAGGAATCTCTCTTATTCTCCCGTGGTTTTGCTCCTGGCAACCCCTCCCCGCTCTTGGGTGTCCTCGGTGCTGATGGGGGGAGGAACTTACTCCGCCACCTCCCGGAGGAAGTCGAGGGTGAAGAAATGGTTGCAGATGTTTCCTGCCCAGAAGGCCAAGCGGCCATCAGGATGGCGTTTCTCGGCTGTTTCCGCCGCGATCTCGCTGTACTCCACCACCTGAAAGGCTCCATCCAGGCGACACACCACCCCGACCGGCTCGGCGGGGTAGGCTTTCTCCACCACCTGCAAAGGCAGCATTAAAAGGTCGTCCATTTCGGGAGGAGGCTGGGATTAAAACCGGGCTTGGTGGAGGCCAACACGGCTTTCACCTTGGCACCACAATCGGCTCCTTTCGAGACGCAAAAGCCAATGAAGACGGGGTCCGCCATTTTGACCAGGATGTTGTCCACGCAGTAGACGTGCAGGAACTGGACACCCCGTCGCTGCATGTCCGCCAGGATCTTGTGGTCCACCAGGGCGCGGTACAAGCCACCGTTGCCATCTGCAACAGAGGAGCAATCAACGGCTTTCTACCTTCCAGTGACCACGGACGCTCCCCATCACTTTCAGCTACCACGGGCCCATTATTCCAGAAGTGGCTTCGATAGCTGGGGTTCCTACCAGAGAAACGGCCCACCCAGCGTCAGAAAAGAGCCGCACACACCTGGCGCCATGGCGATCTTGCCCTTCTCCTCCAGGATCATCTTCCCGTCGAAGGAAACAGCCGGCAGCATCCTTTGCTCAAACATGATCACGTTCGACTTGTCCAGGTTGAAATAATTATGATCCCGGAAGAACTTCTCCGTCGGCCCCAGCGTGAACTCGCTGGTCATGATGTACCTGCAGGAGGAGCCGGATCCCCGGCGTTAGTGGATGTCCCACCTGATCGCTTTCTGCCACTGCTTGAGCCGCCAAAGGCTGCGGGACCCACCAGGGCACCAGGCACTGTGAGCTGAACTTCTGGCCGGCCAGCTGCTCCACTTTGCGGATCCTCTCGGCCTGGATCTGGTAGAGGGTCTTGTGGCTGGGCAGGCCCACGTCGAACATGCCCTTGGGGTAGGGCACCCCCAGACGCGTCCCTTGCCCACCGGCCAGCAGCAGCACTGCCACCTTGCCCTGGGAGATCTGGCGGAGACCTGGAGGTCAAAAGGTACAGGTAGCACCAGCCCACCTCCCTTCAGAGAGACTTCCCTCCCACCAGCTCCCTTGCCAGGCAGGCCCTGGTGGCACCTGGTGGGCACAGCACCCAGCCAGGGCCCCGGCGGATGGGGACAAAAGGGCATCACTAGCGGTGCGCCCACCTTCCTCCTCCCACCGCTCCAGAGCCGCCGGGTCGGCGCTGCCGACGCTGCCCACCGCCTCGGGCGGCAGGGGCTCCATGCGGCCGTCCAGCTTCTCCCAGCGGGGCCGTTGCTCGCGGGCCCAGGCTTGGGCCGCCCGGCGGCAATGCTCGGTCAGCTCCTCGGGCTCCAGCAGCGCCAGCGCCCCCAGCAGCCCCTCCCGCTGCGCCGGCCCCAGCTCGGCCCAGAAGCGCAGCAGGTGAGCCTGCCCCGCGCGCTCCAAGCGGCCCCGCATTTCCTGCTCCTCCGGCGGCCCCATGGCAGGGCTCGGAGGGCCGGCAGGGGAGGCCGAACGGGAGGATCCACCACGCGCCCTTCCGCCCGTTGCCCCAAGCGGCCGCTCAGCTGCTGGGCTCGGCCGCCGGTCCCGCCCCGTCCGGCTAGGCGGAGCTGCCCGCAACTTCTTGGCCGGGTGGCACCTCCGCTCCGGCAGCAAAATCAAACCAGCTCGCGGGGCGGCTCGGCCAATCGGCGGCGCGGGCTGGGTCGGGCGGCCAATGAGCTGGCGGGCCGTGTCGTCACGGGGAGCCCCGCTCTCCGCCCGGCGCGCCCCTTTGTCCGCCGAGCCCCGATGGCGCCGGAGCGCAGCGCGGAGGGGCCGCCGCGGGCTTTCCTGCAGAGCCTGCGCCCGCTCTACGACATCCTGGACGAGCGGCGGCGGGGCTACGTGCACCTGCGGGAGATCGAGTCGCGCTGGCTGCAGCCGGGCGGGGAAGCGGGGCCGCTGCCGCCGGGGGTCCTGGAGGGGCTGCGCCGGGCGGCTCCGGCCAGCGGCTACCTGACCTTCGAGCGCTTCGTGCTGGGGCTCCGACTGTCGCTCCTGGGCCCCGAGCGAGGGGACGGCCCCGCGGAGCCCGCCGGCGGAAAACTCCTGGGACGAGCGCCCGACCCCGCCGCCCCGCCGCCGCTGAAACGGGGCGCTCGGCCGGGCGGCAGCGCCCCTCGGAGCCTGGAGCTGAGCAGCCGCGGCGGGCAGGCCGAGCAGCAGCTGCCGGGCAAGAGAGTCGGTGAGGACCCCGAAGCTCTGGGGCGGGAAGGGAGCTGGCTTCTCCGGCCATGTGCAGAGTCCGGCAGGAGGGGGGGCTCTGGTGGGACACGAAGGAACTGATTCAAGAGTAGGGGCTTCACTCCCAGGATGTGGGGGCTGCACCTGGGAGAAACCCCCACCGGAGGGCAGATTGCAGAAGGAGTTTTCAATTCGGAGAAAGAAAGGGCCAGAATTGCTGGTTCGTGGTGGGCGGTGGGTTTCCCAAGAGCCCCTCCCCCTCCCCTTAAAGGGGACTTCCGCCCTCCTCTTCCCCTTTGCAGCAGGAGAGGCTGGTGGGAGCCGGAAGCTGAAGGAGCAGCTGGAAAATGAGGGTCCCTGCAAGGAGCCCCGGAGGCAGCTGAGCCTCCGAGGGGAACGGCGGAGACACACCATCACCCACGGCGTGGACTATGAGATGGTATTGCCACTCCCGTGCCCCCCTCCCCGCCTGGCAGAAGAGGGATGCTTCCCCCTGGCTGGCCTGCCGGGCTACAGCTCGGGTTGCCTCCCCAGCGTGTGCTGGGAGCAATGGGAACTGTAGTTCAAAAGAAATCCAGAGCTGGGGCCCATCCTGCACCTATCCTGCCCTCTCATCCCGCAGTTGGGGGGTTGAGGGGAGGAAAGGAAGGGCGTCTGCCTCGCCCCCTGACGTCCCTCTGGGTCTCCCGGCAGCTGAAGCAGATGAAGGAGCTGGAGAGGGAGAAGGACTTCCTGCTGCAGGGGCTGGAGCTGGTCGAGGAGGCCCGGGGCTGGTACCACCAGCAGCTCCATCGCCTGCAGGGACACCAGAAGCAGCTGGCACAAACCAACGGTCGCCAGGTGAGGGCAAGAGGCAGGTTGGGGGACCTGGGACCATCACCCAGGAGGGGAGGGCTGTTGGCCTGCTTGCAGACCCAACAACAGACCCCTCTCCTTTTTCCCAGCAGGAAGAGGGAGGCCAGGCGCCACTCAGCCATCTCTTCCCCCAAGTTCAGGAGCTGAACCGGTGCCTCTGGCAGCTGCTCTCCCTCTCTGCCAAGGTGAGGAGCCCGGGTGCAGTGGGGAATTGGGAGGGCGGGAGTCACCCTGCCATAGGATGAGCAGCCAACAAATCGTACAAATAGAATCAACCTGGCTGCCATTTGCCCTGGGGGCAAGGCCCTGCTGCCCATAAGGACTAGAAACCTGTGATGCACTAAGTCTCCTTCCTCTTCAGCCTGGGAACGCCAGCCCCGCCGCCTTGCACGGCCCGCCTGCCACTCTGCTGGGCCCCGCCCCTTTTGCAGGGCCTCAACAGACCATCAACATGCTGAAGGAACAGAACAGACTCCTAACCAAGGTCAGCGGGGAGCAGAAGCCCCCTTGCACCCATCTCCTTCGGGGGGGGGCACGTGGCCACTTTGCTAACACCGCTTTGCCTCCTCAGGAGGTGACGGACAAAGGCCAGCAGATCACCCAGCTGGAGCAGGAGAAATCGGCTCTCATCAAGCAGCTGTTTGGCGCTCGGGCAAAAAGTACCAAGGACAGCAACCAGCTGGACTCCACTTTCATTTAGCCTCCGGACACCAGCTGCCTCTTTCTGGGGCATTCCTGCCCCCAAGAGACTGGGGAAGTGGGACATC
>JANHFR010009310.1:6644-20025 GCA_032468015.1 Mimophis mahfalensis | reverse complement strand
CCATTTAAGTTCACACCAACTGTTTCAGTGACTCCATCCAGCCACCTCATTCTCTGTCGTCCTCTTCTTCTTTTGCCAATATGAGTCTATTGTTTTCAATTCAAGAGTGATATCTGTTTATTATTTCAATTCACACTGTAGGATTATTTAAACAAATATTTGCTGAATATTAGAACATATTGTTTCTTTGCATGATTTGTAAAGACAGACCAGGCTTTCAAGATAAGATGAAGTGATTTCTCTATGAAAGAAAAGTCTAGGTTAATAAAATGGAATAATTGTTAAGATTATTTTTAAAATGGGGTTATTTTTTAAATGACTTTAGGACAGATCAGGGTTTTTTTTATTATTTCTCTGCTTTTATGACAAAAACAAAGAGGAGAAATACATAAACAACAAAATGGACAACAGAAACCTATTACATAACATATTGGGGAAAAAATAACTCAGCACAATTTTTAAATTGACCATTAAACTTGATTGGGTAGAATATTGATCAGTGTTTCCATTACACTGATAAAGAGTTCATAAATTGAAAAGATGGCATTGATTTAAGATAATAATTCTGGGACTTTACTCTTTTTCCAACATTGAAGAAAATTATTTTGTTATACTCATTGTTCAATAATACTAATAATTTTATATTTTGAAATTTATGAATCATTTTAGTATACACAGTACATAGTTCAAAAGAACATTGTCGTCTTCAAACCAGATTGATCTTTGTAAGATGACAGATATTAAACCAAAGACGGGCAATAATGAGAAAACCCAATAACAAAGTAATAAGTATCCCTTCATTCATTTTACATTTCCAACATAATAGGATTGACAGTCAATTCTGTTAAAGCATTTCTGCACCTGCCATTTTTTTTCCAACCAGTATTCAGGGGTGACCAAAACATGGACTTTCTGTTGCAAGCAGTGGTGCTCACCTTTCATCTTAGGGTTCTTCTGGAGTGAGATAATTTTACCCTTTGACTTTTTTTTATTATTTACTAGCCGATAACCTGGTGTTTCCTTGGTATTTTTTTATCCCAATCCTGTATTAGACAGGAATGGCAATCTCACATGGCAACATAAGTTTGGAATGGGCTGTCCTCCCTCCTTCCATTAACATCTCTGCAATTCCTGAAGGGCGATAGCAAGAGCAGCTTCTCCCTGAGCCCTGATTGTGGCAACAATTAAATTAGTTTAAAATGTTTTCCTTGTGCCCCCAGAAGCATCAAGAAATGTCACATCTGTGTGACGCACATCGTGTCGGTCTTGTAGTGGTGCAGGCAGGCCCCATTACAAACTCCCCCTTGTGGAGTACTGTGAAGTTGTTACCACGGCAACTCCACTGTTCTGTATGCTGTATTTTCAAAGAACACCCCCCTGAGGGGTCAGAGCACACACCCTGAGGGGTATTAAGGGTGTCTTATCCCCATAGTATTTGTTTCCAGAGGGTAGGTATCTATGTACCAAGTTTGGTTGAAATTGCTCAAGGCATTCCAGAGTTATGCTGGAACACACACACACACACACACACACACACACACACATTTTTATATATATGGAAGAAGATTTGCTAATAGAAACATTCATTTGTTCTTTTCTGAATAAATCTTGAGCTTGTGTTGTTTCTTATTTTATTTATTATGGGTCAGGAATTGAGAAAAGAAAAATAGAGAGCAATGTTGTTGTTAGTTGCGATGTCGTGTCCAACCCATAGCAACCCCATGTACAATGTTCCTCCAGGCTTTCCTGTCCTCTACCATCCCCCAGAGTCCATTTAAGCTCACAGAGAGTAATAGTGATGCCCAAATAGACGACATCCTAATTAGCTGGTGGAAGATCAATCTGTTTCAGATTCTCTCTCTCTCTCTTTCTCACACACACACACACACACACGGAGGGGGGGGGCACTGATTTCCTTTACTTCCATAAAGGGAGGGTGGTATTCATTAATTCATTTAAAATTTTAACACCACTATCTATAGTAAACTCTTCTGAATTGAAACATATAGTGACTGATATAAAAAATATTCTGACTGAAATGTTCAAATGTGGAAATAGTTTTGAAGGAAAATATCTTCAAAATGAAACTACCTGTTTAGTGAAATAATTTAGTGTAATTTTGAAATAATCCTTACAATGCTGCATATTTAGGGGGAAAATATTTGAGACTCTTTCACTGAAGCTGAAGTTTAAACCTGGAACTGAAACTTAACATTGTGAGAGTTTGTGTTTCATTTATCTTGAAAATCTATTTTTGATGTTTTAATTGAAACCTCAGATATTAATCAAAGATCTTCTGAACAGAAAGCATGGAAAATCATTATTTTTTCCAGTTCTGTCTCCTTGGATACTTGAGAAACAGAAGTTATCTTGAAAATTTGACACCTAAAAAAAAGGTGATTGAGTATTAAGAATATTTTCCAAGGATATGAGCAAGTCAACATTTTCAAGGAAAACAATTCATCCTCTTTATTGTATATTTTTAATCTGCATAGAAATCATCTGGAATTCTTTAATTTGGTTTTTAATACACATGCTCTAAACAGATTCTTCCAGCTCTATGATTCTATCTCAGCTGCCTTTGAAGAAGCAGTATTAGCATTTAGCAATGCCACTTATATACTGCTTTATAGTGCTTTGCAGCCCTCTCTAAGTGGCTTTACAGAGTCAGCATATTGTCTTCAACAATTTGGCTCCTCGTTTTACCCACATCGGAAGGTTGAGTCAACCATGAGCTGGGTGGGATTTGAATTGCCAAATTGCAGGTAGCCAATAGCAGAAATGGCCTGCAGTATAGCACTCTAATCACTGCACCACCAAGGCCACCATATTCACATTTAGTCAACATGTTTTATTTATTGGAGATTCCATTATTTATTTAGGGTATGGCATACCATATATGGAGTAGCAATATTTATTATCATTTCTTCTAGAATAGTAAAACAATAAAATATAAATTTAAAATTATCTATTTTCAAGTACGGGAGTCTAGGCCATCTAACCATTGAAGCATAGCATCATTTATATTAACAAAAACCAGATACTGGATATGTCCTCAGTTTACAGCTTGATCTATTATTTGGCATGGGACCCCACAGTCACCCTGAGGGGAGGATACTATGCCTCATTTATACAGTCCCCCTATATGTGAATGTGTGAACTGTGAATTCTATTCAGGATCATCCATTGCTGATCTGGTAGTTCAAAGCCTGGCACCTTTTTTGTGGGGTCATTTATATGTCTTCCTATGTCTGAGCATTCAGCAACCTACAAGAGCCATGGTGGTACAGCAATTAGAGTGCTGTATGTAATACTTAGCTGCCCGCTGCCTGCAATTAGGCAGTTCAAATCCCACCAGGCTCAAGGTTGACTCAGCCTTCCATCCTTCTGAAGTGGGTAAATTGAGGAGCCAGATTGTTGGGGGCAATAGGCCGAGTCTGTAAACGGCTCAGAGAGGGTTGAAAGCCCTGATAAGCAGTATATAAATCTATGTGCTATTGCTATTGCTGTTTGGCTTTCCATTGGAATCAATGTTAAAGTTGTTGCACAGTTGAGAGATCCCATTATTGCCATTTTAATTCCAGTCTGTTGACAAAGACTTTTGTGAGCTGCCTTTAGCCTTGAATTTTTGCATCAGCACTGAACATAAACAGTCACCTTTGGTGAGATGGATATATGTACAAAAGTTACTAATTCATCACTTCATCCATATTGCAGATACGCTGTGTTTCAGTGCAATCTTGGGAGATAAGATTTTGAGTGTGATGCCTATTTATCAGAAGTTACGAACAGCATTATGATTTCTGCTTCTATACATCTGTTGTTTCTTTATTGACTCGATTTCGTTTTGATCATACTATAAAATAACAGATGATTATCTTGCCTGCTTTGGTGGGACCGACTCATTCAGTCATTGTTCAGAAGAAAGGACACATTCAGGTTCTACACATACAAAAGCTTTGTTCTCCCTAATGCTGGTGAATTTGTCCATGGAAATCCCAAACCATTCTTTTTCTGAGACGCTTTGTTAGCAGGTCCCTCAATAGCTTAATTCTCTCCTTATTTTCAAAGCCAAACAGCTCAGCATTTCAATTATGTTCTGAACATGTTATCAAGTCAGTATTCAGGATTCTTGTGGCTGTTCATATGTTTCCAACTTGACAGCTGTTCACATTTGGGTTTCTATTGTGTGTGGTAGTTAACGGGGCTATGTGACAATACCACCGTATTGAATTATACAATGAGCATAATCTATTGTTTTCCAGCAGTGATTGCTTATATTTTCCCCATTAAAAAAAGTACAGGGAGGATGTCTTTTAAATTCCACAGCATTGTTAGGTATTGTAGCAATAGGCCTTGTTTGAAATCTTATACATAACTCACTCAGTAATTTCTTTCACGTTTAATTTAATAGAAGATAGAAGATGAAAGCAAATGAAGGCCATAAAACATCGCCTTAAATGAGTTCTTTGTACCTGGCCTTTGGCAAACATGTCCTTGCAGCTTAAAAAAAAAAGAAAAGAAAAGAAACAAACTTGATATCTTATACTTGGTGAGCCTTCTATGCTTATAGAATGCTTTCTCCTTGGAAATGAGGTTAGTTCCATCCCTTTTAACATTTCAAAAGACTCTCAAGGCTGGCTATGTCTGTGGTTCTCCACTTTTTGTTTACCAAAGGCCCCCTTTAAATGTCTTTTTGTGGCCAAGGAACCCCAAGACTTAACTCAGGAGTTAAATCCTAACATTTCTTGATGATGTCACCTTCCCTGAGGTCCGAGGAGCACAGGTTGAGAACCAGTGAACTATAGCAATGAGCCTGGGATTCCCAGGGGATTGGGAAGATCTTGCAATGGCTCCCTCTTTGGCGTTAACATTATTCTCTTTTGTGTGTGTGCTTTTTTATAATTTCAGTACAATTATTTTTAATGCATTTATTGGTTGGTAATTAAGTGCTATATCCTGACCGGAGACACTTTTTTGTATGGTTGAGCTGCCTATGGGACAGCACTGTGTACAGACAATTGGTAAGGCAATAACTTCTGCAGTTCCCGTGAGTACACAAAGTTGGATACAGTGTAAAAAGAACATGTGACACAACCATTTTTAAAATAATTAAATGAATACAAAATCTGGGAGTCCTCAATTTACAACCCCAAATTTATGGTCGTAAGTCATTATGGTCATAAATCAAGGCACTCACGTTAAATTATAATTTTTACAGCAGTTATTAAGCAAATCACTATGGTCATTAATTAATTCCATGGTTAAATGAATGGCATGGTCAAAGGTGTGAACCCATTCTTCTGACAAACCAGCAAAAAAACAATCACAAGTTGCAGTCATGTGACTGTAGGATGCTGCAACTGGTTGTAAAGACAAGCTGTCTGCATAGAGCCCAAAATGCAAGCATATAACCATGGATGCATGTGTAGCACAGCATTTTAGGATAGCCAGAAGTGCTTTGGGGTCCTAAACACCCTTTCCTGACCCATCATGATTTTGAACAGTTATTTAGAGACCAGTCCTAAGTTGATGATTACTGGTACCTGTGTTTTGGATTGTTCAAAGCACTCCATATTGAAAAGGATGCTTACCATTCTGAGTGTGCATTAAAATGCATATTTTCCTCTAAGTGGTGTTCAACTTCTAGTGACTATACGATCCCATCCAAGTCTCTGGATAAAAATACAAAAGAGGATTACTTTTGGCCTCTTCTGGGATGAACATCTCAGAACATCCCACCCTAGACCTGAGATCTCCTCTTGGCCTCCCATCCAAGTACTAACTGACGTATTTGTTTAGATCAGCCAAGATTAGGACATCGTAGTTATTATGTCTCAGAAAAAGAAATCCTTTATTATCTCCTTCTCTGTATGAGTCTGTCTGCCTCTCTCTGTGTGTGTTGTTCCTTAAATAAGGATAATTCTGACATTGTGAAAGAATTAGAATTATTTTTAACACTGTAAACTACCTTCAGCAAATCATCGAAATTATTATACATAATAAATATGATCATTTGTTCATGGCCTTTTAAAATAGAAAGGTATCAGAAAAATGAGGAAAATTTAGAATTTCATGGTTCACGAGTAGACACAGACAAAGAAAGTTAGGTATTCTCCCAACCTATTGCTACCCCAAAGAGGAAGAGGATTGAAAATAGATTTTAGTGGCTTACCTGGAATAATGTTACCAATAGTCTGAATGGAGTCAAGGGTGAACTCAATTTCAAAATATGAGATGATATTTATGGGTTACTTGACTTTCCCAATTAATAATATATTTTGAAGGTATGTATCTCAACAGAGGGTAAGGAATATTAATATATCTTCTCAATTTACTGACTCAGTCTGCATTTTTTTTTGTTGTTGTTAGTCGTGTCTGACCCATTGCAACCCCATAAACAATGTTCCTCCAGACCTTCCTGTCCTCCACCACCCCCATCCCCTGGAGTCCATTTAAGGTCACACCGACTGCTTCAGTGACTCCATCCAGCCACCTCATTCCCTGTCATCCCCTTCTTCTTTTGCCCTCAATTGCTACCAGCATTAGGCTCTTATTCAATGAGTCCTTTCTTCTTATTTGGTGGCCAAAGTATTTAAGTTTCATTTTCAGGATTTGGCCTTCTAAAGAGCAATCAGGGTTGATCTCCTCTAGGACTGACTAGTTCTATCTCCTTGCAGTCCAAGGGACTCACAGGAGTCTTCTCCAGCACCAGAGTTCAAAGGCCTCAGTTCTTTGATGCTGCCTTCCCAACTTTCACAGCCATGCATTGCAACTGGGAAAACCATAGCCTTGACTAGATGCACTTCTGTTGGCAGGGTGTTGTCTCTGCTTTTTAGTATGCTGTCTAGATTAGTCATAGCTTTACTCCCCAGGAGCAAGTGTCTTTTAATTTCTTGGCTGTAGTCCCCATCTGCGGTGATCTTGGAGCCCAGGAAAAGAAAATCAGTCACTATCTCCATTTCTTCCCTATCTATTTGTCAGGAATTGAGCAGGCCGGATGCCATGATCTTAGTTTTCTTAATGTTGAGTTTTAAACCAACCTTTGTACTTTCCTCCTTCACCCGCATCAAGAGGCTCTTTAGTTCCTCTTCACTTTTTGCCATTAGAGTGGTATCATCTGCATATCTGAGGTTGATATTTCCCCCTGCAATCTTAATTCCAATTTGTGATTCATCTAGCCCCGCCTTTCTCATGTTGTGCTCTGCATATTGGACACCTTCCGACTTGAGGGGCTCATCTTCCAGTGTCATATCTTTTGTGAAAGCCCCTCCATGGGGTTTTCATGGCAAATATACTGGAGTGGGTTCCCATTTCCTTCTCCAGTGGATCACATTGTGTCAGAACACTCAGTCTGCATTAGCTATATGATTTAAGTAAATTAAACTTTAGTTTTGGTAGCAGAAAACTTAAGATAAGTTCCTTAAACCAGGCCAGTCTGACTATGTAAATAACAAAGTAGCAAATAAATGAAAAAGGAAGATAAGTTGATGGCTATAAGTGACTTCCTAAATTTATACAAAAATAATAATAATTAAAAATTGACCTAAAGGTAGTGGAGGGCCATATGGTGGTCTGTTTCAGATTTAACAAAGTGGAATCAAAATGTCACAATCAAATCCTTACTAAGACAAGTTTACTTACTTTCTTGGAAAATGATCTTAGATAATGAATGCAGGTTATTATGATGATGTTCTGCCAAAGGTAAGATAAGGACTCACAGATAAATCTTGGCAGACATCTGGATTGAGATCAGGCACAAGCTACTCAATTGAATCAGCAAAACTCAGCCAAAAATAAAGGTAGATAAGCTTATTTCCAGCTCATCAATCCAGTAACTCAGTTCAGGGTAATTAAAGGCTTTTCTCATTTTATATATTCTATGTAGCATCAGAATTGTCATTCCATTCCATTTTCTCTCTCATTAATACATTAGATACCTCTGAACAAATTATCTGGTGAGCATTGGAGGTTTGGGTAAAAATGGAATCCAAAAATAAATCTAAGTTAAGAACCAAAAGCATATGTTTTTTCCAGCACAGAAAGAAGTGAAAACTATTAAAATGTCCAATTAAAACATCCATGATGGATTTTTAGAACTGATATTTCAGGTTAGTGCACAGCAGGCTATGAGTTTAAGAGGAACCTCATACTTAGTTTCTTTAGAAACTAATCTTGAACTGATTCTGAAGATAAAGTAATCATGGCCTTTGGCACCTGTTGGGCTTGTCTGAACCACTTAAGTATGAAATTGGTGCAAACAGATTTCCAAACAAAAGTTCTGGTAAAGAGACTTAGCATAGAAAAGTGAGTGATGCCATTATAAAGAATTCCAGTGACTGCTGTGTATCAAACACAAGTCCAATTTATACATAAAAATCAAAATTAAAATTTCTTTATTGCTTTCACCTGCTTACATAGCCTAACACTTTTGAAGCCACTATATTTTGGTGATATTCATCTGCTATGTTGCCATTCATCTGTTGTTTCAGTAACAATCTATCTTGGTTTTCATGACCCTTCTGAGAACTCACTATCACATCAGATTTATCTTACATAGTCTCTTCCCAAGTGATTCAAATCACAACATTGCTACACCATGATCTGTGTATAAGGTTCTTGAGATATTTTTAACCCAAATCCACAACCATTTTGTTTTGTTGGAAGACCCCAGACTTTGGCGTTGTGAGAAAATAGAGAGACTTTTCCATTCCTCTTTGCCTATTCAGTACATATTTTTATATCCTTCTGTAATGTGCTTTTTCACCTTTAAAATAAATCTGAAGAAACTGGATTGCCATGGTCTGTTAATTGTTTTAATTTATACCTTCTATATTTACAAAATCATTTTAGTGGGGCAGCAACTAGTTCTGGACAAGTGTAAACAGAACTATTCCAAATGTAATTGCAACATAAATCTATGTAAAGGTACTATAATTTTGGCTGTGCTGGCTGGGGCTCATGAAAATTGGTGTGCATAGCATAACCCAAGTTCTTAGTCTTGATAGTTCAGCAAGATTCATCACATGATTACACAAAATGTTCTGCAAGACCCACAAAATCCCCGAAGTAACAAAGGCATTGCTGACAATAATCTTATACATGTTAATAAGCCAACAATGCCAAAGGCTTTAAAAAGACACACACACACACACACACACACACCCCACCCCAGAAAAGGAAAAGATTCAGAAATATTGCAAGACCTATTTAGATTCATTATTCTTTTCCCACCTGCTACCATGATATTTATTGCCAGTGGCTATTGCCTACTTTGGCATGCCAATTCCTTTGATCTATTGCAAAAAGGGAGAAAATTGAAGAAATGCCCCTCTTGGTTTCCTTTCCAGCCTCTATCAATGATTCAGAATGGAAGAACCAATCTTGATGTCATGGTCTAATTACCTAGGGAGCTTGCCAGCTCATTTTCCAGCACAATATTGGACCCTGTTAGAGTTTTTCAGCTCAATGTACTGATAACAGCAAAGATTAGAGCCAAAAGCTATCACTATTCTACTATTCTCAGCAAGGGACAGGCTCATTTAACAAAGAAAAACTAGAGAGAAATCAGTAGCATCTCAATCCACAACCATAACTGGTTCATTGCAATGGTGCTATGACACATTTTGAAGTGTGGAAGCTTGCTTTTCTAACCACCATTGGCCAGCTCCATTGGCCATTCCCCTTGTGCTTGTGTTAGTGGTGGTGCAGTGAGTAGAGTGCAGTATGTTGTACTTAGCTGCCAGCTGCCTGGAATTAGGAAGTTCAAATCCCACCAGGCTCAAGGTTGACTCAGCCTTCCATCCTTCCAAGGTGGGTAAAATGAGGACCCAGATTGCTGGGGGCAAGAGGCTGACTCTGTAAACCGCTTAGGGTGGGTTAAAAGCCCTGATAAGTGGTATATAAATCAAATCCTATTGCTATCACTATTGCTATTGCTATTTATGATTGTGAATGGGGTTCTGACTGAGGATATGTGCATTGGGCATCCATGCATATCACACTAAACTATCAAAGATTTCTTAAAGTTCTCTTCAAGTCATAATTTGGTGCACCACATGGCTTTTACTGGCACCGTATCTATTAAATGTGATTTAATGGTCATCACTGAATTACATGTTTTTGCATGAGTTAAAAGGACTGCTGGGTGCCACACCACATTAACTCCAACTGGGAGACAGGCTGTCTAACAGAAGCCTGAGTCTTCACGCCTAAATGTTGCAATTCCTTCCTGAACACCTGCTCAAACAGTTCACCCAGCTACCCTATAAAAGGGGTCGCTTCCTAATGTGCATGCGAGCATGTCTTTGCTTTCCTACAAGTGTATGTTGGTATGCATCTTGAAAAGTCTGCTGAATAAATGAGTCCACATTGGAACATGGTGCTTTGTGTGCTGAGTCTCCTTCTGTCTCATCCATCTCCTGTAAACTCATGTTCAACAATATCCCATTGGTCTTTTAAGGCAGAGGAAAAGAAACTAAGGCTAGGACCACATACAGGGCTTTCCAAAGTTATGACTATGTTGCAATGCGAGACCCAAGGCTAAAATTATTGTATTGTATTCCTGTAAGTCAGGAATAAGTAATTATGTTTTTCGCTTTCACTAATTTAAACGTAAATGAAATTATATATTATTCTGACCACATCCACTGTCTTTTGAATGATGGCCAAACATATCACTTCAGGATCAAGTGTGGTTCTTATCCCATAAGAGATTGCATAAACGTTTATAAATGAACTCAAATACATTCCTAGTGAGGAACTGCATTAACTACTTTGAATTTTAATTCTATGGATGTGTAAATAAAATCAACATAAATTACTAACTCTAGTTTCCCTCAGAGGAGCTCATACCACAGAACAACTTGCTTTCACACTATAGACAGTTGCACTGCAGTTAAACATCTATTTATTCAAGTTGTTTCATTTTTTAGTTTTTCTGAAGGTTGTTTAATAGTTTTAATTGTTATAAGATTCAAGGTGCTGAGAATCAGAAAATGATAGTGGTCAACATTAAGCAGATGAATAAGCAAAAGGATAAATACATAACTTTGAGCATGCCCCCATCTAGCATGTCAGACCTAGAGGACTGTGACCTTGTTTCCAAAAATAAAAATTACCAGAAATCAACAGTCAAGAAAAGCATGTATTAACCAGAATTAATACTAGCTTAGCTTAGCTCAATTTTATTTATAGACTGCCCCACTTCTGGAGGACTCTGGGCAGTTTACAAAATTAAAAAACACATACAAATGCAATAAAAAACATGGCCTAAAAACCATTAAAAACCATTAAAAACCATTAAAATCATTACGATAATCTAAAACCATCTGCAGTGGTGTCAACCCAGTCCAGCCTGTTGGTAGAGCCATGTCTTTAATGCTCAGAGGAAGGTTGGCAGATCAGGGATGATACACCTGGAGGTAGTTCATTCCAGAGGGCCAGGGCCACCACAGAGAAGGCCCTCCTCTGTGGAGCCACCAACCGGCATTGTTTGGCTGACAGAACCCTAAGAAGGTCCACCCTGTGGGCCCTAACTGGGCACTGGGAGGCAAATGGTGGTAGGAGGTCTCAAAGATAGCCCGGTTCTAAGCCATGTAGGGCTTTAAAGGTCATAACCAGCACCTTGAATTGGAAGCCAGTGCAGCTCACGCAATAGTAGTGTTATATGGGTGTACTGAGGCACACTCATAACTGCTTATGCAGCTGCATTTTGGACCAGTTGAGGCTTCTGAATATTTTTCAGGGGCAGCCCATGCAGAGCGCATTGCAATAATCTAACCATGAGGTGATAAGGACATGAATGACTGTGCACAGAGCTTTTCAATCCAATAAAGGCCCCAACTATTGCACCAAGAGATCCTGGGCAATGGTCCCTCTGGCCACAGCTGCTAAATGATCTTCCAGTTTCAACCATGAGTCCAGAAGGATGACCAAATTACATACCTTCTCTGAAGGAGGAAACACCTCCCCACCATTGTCAAAGATGGATAATTGATGAGATCTCAAGAAGTCGGAATCCAGAACCACTCAGTCTTGTCTGTAGTATTAGACCAACAATCAAGCAGTGAACAATATCCCAATCAAGGAACTACCAATTCAGGAAAACAATCAAACAATAAACAATAGCCTAATCAAGGACACTCGTACCAACACTAACAGAGCAAGCTACTTGTACACATATAAACAGAGAACAAGTCCCACTCACTTCTAGCACTGATGGGTAATGAAACATCTACAAGAAAACAGCCAAGTACATGTATAATTGTTCCAACTCTTCAATTATGAATCGGTATATCCTTGCTTGTTTTATAGTTTCCCTTCCATTTTCCATTTAATTCTCTCACTGAGCCCAAATGGGCTATGCCCATCTTCACTGTAGCTGGAAAGGGACTAGTGATTTAATGCATCCACAGCACTTCCCCCTAGTAAATAGAGATGTTTGTCAGAGTAATTCCTCAGCTGATCTGGCATCTGCACTACCAGTCAGTTATGATCAATACATTTCAATTAACCAAATTAACTACTTCATTTCACAGTCAGTGTAGGCCAAAACCAAAAAGAAAAAGAAAAAATAGCCCCAAGGCCAGCTGAGTACAGAAAACATGTTTTATTTGGCTTTTTAAACAGCTATCTCTGCATTTTCTAAGATATTTCAGGATTAACAACATGGCTTCTTGGTGACTCAAGAAGTCTTAGAAAGCCTACACCCTATGTACCACACCATACTCCAGTGCTATAGACGCAGCTGGACCCCACATATCTCATATTCTTCCTTCTCTACAGGGTGGGAAAGAACTAAGCCTACAAAAAACAAGAGAGCATTGTTTAAAACGGGAAACCGAATGTCTTACCTACATTCTGCAAATGTTCTTATCTTACAATATATGATATAAAATGGTACTAGGCAATACTTTTTTATTTTATCAAATTTTATGTATTTTACAAGTTACAAAAAATTCCTCTCTTCAACAAGTGCATCATCTGGGTCATATCAATTACATCCATCATTATAAAACAAATCCCAGCTCCTCCTTTCACAATTATTAATCATTCTTATTTTTTAAACTAGTATATACATGCCTAAAAATTATATCATAAATGCCATTTCTAATAATGTTGTTTTACAAAATACAATTTTATCAGCTACTCATTGCTAACTATAATCATTGCTAATACATAGATAATCTTTCTATATCCTTATCCACGTTATTTCTAATTCTATGCATATTATTCTTATTTAGTCTATGGCTGCCTTTATCATTTCTCATTTCTACTTTGCAACCAACGGTAGAATGTTTCCAAAATCTCATAATATTCTGATTCATCTTTCTCTTTAATAGCTAATGTTAATCTATTCATCTCTGCACACTCTAAAATT
>JANHFR010009305.1:144068-156261 GCA_032468015.1 Mimophis mahfalensis | reverse complement strand
CACTGATGCTTTATGGGAATTGTAGTGAACTGTAGAAGCAAACCAAATAATGAGACAGTTTGACATTAACCTCAACACTTTTCTAAAGTAGCTTGGTTTTAAAATATCAAGAAAAGGCTTCACAGAGAAAGAACAGGCAATTTTGTAAGTACCTTTCTTCCATATATAAAGGTTCTTGAGAATGGTATATGAGCTGGTAGAGTATCTAATACTATTTAACACATAATAGAAAACCAGATAATTCAATCTAAGGCAGGGGTGTCAAACTCAAGGCTGTTGGGCCAGATCCAGATCCGGGGTGCTTAGAACTGGCCCATAGGACTGGTCTGCAAACAACAAAGGACTGGCCTGCGGTGCCTCGGCTAGCAAAAATGGACTGCAGGGAGGGCCCATGTGTCCCCCCCCACAACACTTTTGGCCTCTGGAATGCTCCAGGAAGCTGTCCAGGCACAAAACAGGGCCTCCGGAGTCCTGCTGGTCTTCCACACACCTAAAACTGGGGCTCCAGAGTGCTCCAGGAGGCCATCCTTGACTCAGAAGGTTATAAAAGGGAGAAAAAGTGAAATAATTTACCTTTCTCGCTTGCAGGATTCTTCTACTATTGCCTATGTCAATAATTTATAGTTCTAGTCTTCCTATGGAGTCAGTTTCTTGATCTGGTCTCTCTCTCATAAGGTGATCAAGTAGATCAAGTAAGTATTAAAAAAACAAAATCACAGAAATGTATGCCTTCCTATTTTTATAAGTTTAAACCATGTCTGCAGAGGTGCAGTCCCATATCACGCCCACCATGGCTATGCCCATTCCCACTGGCCCTCAATCAAATTGTGTTTGTTACCCTGACTTAGAGAGTGCTGTACAATACTTTGAAGTGGTAAAAAGGTAAAGGTTCCCCTCACACATACGTGTTAGTTGTTTCTGACTCTAGGGGGCGGTGCTCATTCCGTTTCAAAGCCGAAGAGCCAGCGCTGTCCAAAGATGTCTCCATGGTCATGTGGCCAGCATAACTAAATGCTGAAGGTGCATGGACTGCTGTTACCTTCCCACCAAAGGTAGTCCCCATTTTTCTACTTGCATTTTTATATGCTTTCGAACTGCATGCTATTGCTATGTGGCACACTAAGAAAATGACAACAAAAAGAGTTTCAGCTGAGCAGATCTATTTGGGGGTAAAACATTATTTCAGATTCCAAGTTGTTTACAAACTGAAATGTGAGAGCTAAAGACTGTAGGGCCACAATCAAAGAATCTGACATCATACAATACTGTTATCTAAATATTGCAGTGCCCTCAATTTGTAAGGCTGGAAAAGCTTTCTATATAAAAATGAGAGCATAAAAGGTGAGGTTTAAACTCTGGAGTTGACAAGTGTATAAGCTATATTCCTAGATTCCTTCAGTAGCTGATCAATTTTTTTTTAAAGAACATATTTCACATCAGCAATAAAAGCAGCACTTCTGAGCCTGTCCTTGAGTTTTCCACCACTCTGTTCATGAGCGTGTGTTTGTATTGTTATGGAGAATTTATTGCTAAGCTCAGGGCAAATCATTAACATTAAGGTTCAGTCCTGTGAATGTGCTCGTTTAGCAGCACAAGCAAAATCCAACACATCTTTGGTACAACACTTTGGTCAGCAGCTGGAAAGATCCAATTACAAGAATCCTAAGAAACCCTTTGCAGTGTACATACATACACCCCTTAACATTTGAAATCTTTTTGCATGTATGCTTATGGAACTTCGTTGGGATGGAGGATTTGGCTATATTTTGAATTTATAAAATAGTCTGTGTTTTCACAATACTAGACTAAACTAAAATGGGTTGGCAATTATGTGGTTCAGCATTTGTAGAAATCCAGGCATTGTATTAAAACTGCAGGTAGTAGACCATGCTAAATTCTTAGTTTATTTAGGCAGAACAAGCTATAAGGATAGCAACAGTGGCTTATTAAACTTCATTTAGGATTTAGCGTGCTGTATGAACCCAGCCATTATTTAATATTGGATTTCTGGATATTTGCATCATGCTGATACTGATTTTCAGGCACTCTAAGGACATTTAATAAAACTATCAGTACCATTAAAACCTTTCTTACTTTGAATGAATTATTCTCTAGGCTTTGGCTTTTCCAAGTGTATTTTTCAAGTTTCACTGTTACTTGTATTGAGACCACTGGCTTGGGCATGTTTTAGTCTTATATAAATTGTCAGGGAAAAAATACAGATGTAGATAGTCCTTGTTTAGTAACCATTCATTAATGGAAGAGGTCACTAAGTGAAGTGAAGCATCACTATGCTTATGATCTTATCTCAGTTTTCCTTTGCTTTACAGACCTAAAAGTTTTTTAAAAAAAGGGGGGGGGGGTGATTCAGTGGTGGGATTCAAAAAATCCCACCACCGGTTCACTAAATTATAAGTGCAGGGGCATGTGTGCCTGTGTGCACAGCCCCATCTTGCGCGTGCGCAAGCCAGGCAAGCCAAGCCGGCTTTCTCATTGCTCCATTGTTTGCTGCTGGCTGCAGGTGGAGAAGGAGGCGCTTACCGGATTTAGATTTTTTTCTGAAATAGATGGAGAGAGCGTGTTCCCTTGGCTTCAGAAGCGGAGTTCTGCTGATTTGTGTGGCTGCTAGTTCTGCTGTGCGAATCAGCAGACCTGGAAAAAGGGAAGGGCGAGGGCAGGGGCAGGTGGGCAGGGCCAGTCAGGGGTGGTTTTTGCCAGTTCGGCAAACCACCCCTAATCATTGCTACCAGTTTGGCCAAACTGGGCCGAACCCGTAGGATACCACCGCTGATTTAATTGCAAGGTTACTTTTTTGTCACTGTTCTAATTGTGAATCGTTGCTAAATGAGTCAGTCACTAAATCAGGAGAACCTGCAAATGAAAACATTACTAAAGAGATCTTGGCTGAGTTGTTCTGCAAAGACATTTATTTCCAATTTAAGTAGGAATTTTTCATACTTTCATTGTCCATATGCTGTGGTGGGAGAGAGAAAGGGCTCTCAAAATGACAAGTCCAAACTTGAACTATAGTAATTGCAGACAGGATAACTGATTTCTCACATATATGACTATTATATAGTTCTCTTCAGATCTTTGTAGGAAGTTCACTGGGGAGCAGCCACGTTTATGCAAAAAGAGAAACACCATGCATTGGATTCTCTGTAGGGCAACGTACATATCTTGCTAGCTTTGCTCATTTGATAAAGCACTACATGCTCCATCATATCCTTTACAAATAAAGCATCAATTATATTATAATAATGATCATTAAAAAAAATAGCACTTTTCCTAGTGTGACACAAAATGATCTGCTTCTTGATAGCAGATTCTGTGATTAGTTTTATGTTATTGTTTTTTTCTGTCACTAGTATTTCATACTGAAATAAAAAACGTAGAGTACACAAGCTTTTATGATTACACTTTATCATAGAAAGAATGTGGCTGTAGATGTAGGTTTTATGGTGGGAGATAAATTTGGAGTAACTGTTTTAAAACTTGTCTGACATTGTCCTGAATTTCTTAACTACAGATAACAATTTTAGGCAAAACTGATTAGATTTCCTGTTTCAAAATGAACATGCAAATTCTGAAGGCTGCAAACTAGTAGATAGATGATTTAGAGAGCATAATTTATTTATGTGCTCATTCTAGTCAAAAGCTGTAGTTTATACCCTATTATAATTTTATAAATTAATACCAATGAATTTCAGACAGATTGACCCACTCTGATAACAGTCACATTTATAGACAGACTAATTCACTCTAATAACAGAGATTGTTGTTTTATATTAGGTTTCATATTATGTATCAGTTGTGGTTCTGAAATGATGAGGTACTTTCCTTGTGAGATGTGAGTAATCATCACAAAACTTCCTTAAGTTGAGCCAATATAATCACTATCATCATTTGACTATGATGGATATTTATTTTCCTGTTTGTTATTTGTCAGGGTTTTATCTACTCCAAGATGCAATCTACTGCAAGATACAAGACTCAAGGCAAGCTAGATACTTTGCATGTCCCTGGTATCTCTCTTGTTTTGAAGGCTTAAAGATTCACCTTGTTTTTTTAATTTTAATTATTTCTATCCTGTCTTTATTATCTTTACAAGTATCCTAAGGCAATGAACATATCCAACATGCCTTCTTCCTCCTATTTTCTCCACAGCAACAAACCCAAGGTGGGTTTGGCCGACAGCACCTGGCCCAGCTAGCTGTCCTGCCCAGTTGGCAGGATTTGAACTCACTCTCTGCCGCTTCTCTAGCATACATTAACCACTAGACCAGGGTCTTTAAACTTGACAGCTTTAAGACTTGTGGACTTTAACTCCTAGAATTCCTCTTCCAGTCATGTTAGTTCAGGAATTCTGGAAGCTGAAGTCCACAAGTCTTAAAGCTGTCAAGTTTGAAGATCCTTGCACTAGACCAAACTGTCTCTCAAACTGTTATGCCTGACAAGGATCATTTAGTATATATGTAACAGGTCTTTACTTCATGATGAATGCAAGAAGATTTTTTCTAAGGAAGAATCCCAACTGGAATAATTTTGGGCTTATCATAGAATATGTGTGAGAACCACCATATGTGTGATTATGATTTATTAATTAATCTATTTTTTAAAATGTGCATATCTTCCCGGATCAAGCAACTATAAGTCCAGGTGGCATGCAATCAATAAACAGGTAAACAATAACAAAACAGTACATTTAAACACAACCACAAAAATGTCAATTGGGAAGCCAATTTCATATTAGTAGGCTTTCTAGGTAGGAACTCAACTGCAACATCTGAGGAAAGAATCAAACATTTAGTCTTTCTACTGGCCAACAAGATCATGGCCAATTGTATAGGGTGAGGAGCATCATTCCAGAGCTGAGATTTTGTAACAGAAAATTCTGCTGGGATCCACCAGATGATTACTTCAAGAAGAGACCTGAATTGTGTCTGTCCTTCTAGAACAGGTGGCTGATACCATTGGGGACAGGCAGTCCTGCAAATAAGGGGTTGGTTAGAGCGGTAAGCTGCCTGGATCCCAATATTATCAGTAGTCTTTCCTTGATATTAATGATGCTTCACTGCGATAACAGAGAAGTGGGAGTTTCTCTACCACAGCTTCCTTCTTTCCTGTTTAGAATGTCTTCTACCTTTTGTTGCTTAGGAGGTTTTAATCTTTTGCTGAATCATTTGGATGCTCTAGACTAGGCTGGGGTATATGTTGTCCAGGGACTTTATGGGATTATTGATTTGATGAGTGGGATTATTGATTTGATGAGTGGGATTATTGATTTGATGAGTGGGATTATTGATTTGATGAGTAATTGTACATTTCAATCGTTATATGTTTCCAATTTCTATTTTCTTTTAGTTTGTGCAGAACTATCTTATTGTATTTCTTATTGTATTCCAAACAGACTTAAGTCAGGGACTGAGGTGGTATGTTGATTTGTAAATGGCTACCTAATTAAAAATTCTACCACTCCAACAACTGGATATCATATAATCAAATAATAATTGGTAAATGCTCTACCCATAAAGGGCCTTTGATTTGGGGTTATGTTTGCTTTTTTAGCTTTGTTTTAAAGGCAAAATTATAGATTCTCAATCTGAGAGGTATAGCTCATAGTAATAACGGAGGAAGACATAAAAGTACAGGGAATCTGGAAAACTTTAAAGAGAAAGTGTCACATATATTTGTGAGTTTACTATCTTTAAAATAGTAAAGTTAACTTAGATTGCTATTCAGACATTCCTGCGATGGGCAATTCCCACTCAGTGGAAAAGGTGGGTGTTAAGAAGACACATTGCCTAATTAAGGGTATTCAACTACATAGGTTGCTGTGAATAGAGTAACCTTTTCGGGAGAAAAAAAGAAGGCCCATTATACACACATCAGGGAAGGAAAAGAATAATAGATGTTTAAGTACAAGGTCCTGCATTACTCTGATAAAAATCTGCATTTAATCAAGTTATTTTAGCAGACAAAGATGTGGTACTTCCACTCATATATTATCTTTTCATATATACTTTTTCTCATAGGACTCCTTCCTTGTTCTTCAGGAACAAGTGCTGTCAGAGGAGGGTAGAGAGAACAGACAATTCACAACTGGTTTGAATAGTGAAAAACAAACTCACAGCATTCCCAGCCAGCACAGCTGATCTGCTGTCCATGCACTACAGAAGCATAATGCATCCACAATGTTTCTAGTGGTTTCTTCATGTCTTAAGCTATAATGTGGTTTATTGGATTTTGATTTAGCATAATGTGGAAGCCCAGCAATTATGATTTGTAAACCACAGCACATGGATTTATGGTATGTCAGAACTAAATTGCTATGACTTGTACAACAAACCCTTGTTAAAACAAACCATGAATCCCTGTGGTGTACAGATTTAATATGTGTCCATCTAGCTCATCTCTGTCTGCTTTAGCTGGCAGTAGCTTGCCAGCAAATCTTTTGCATTACTGTACTTTGCTTTTTTTTTTTTTTTTAAAAAGAGAACTTGCTTATTGAATTGGAATGCCAAACACACAGACCACAACTGTGCTTCAAGGCTCTTTGCGAAGAGCAGCATCAAGTATACTTGTTCTCTTACTCATATTATACTCCAGACTCTCTGAAAAACTTCTCCACTTAATCCTGCTAATTTTAGTATTCCAGACAGTAAAGAATATAAATTTATCTGTGGCCTTCTGATAGACGGTAACAATTGTACATAATATAAAAAGTATGCTTTGTACAAGGTTTTACAGTCAGTTTCCCCAACCTGGCATCCTCCATGTATGATAGGAGTATAATTCCCATATTTCTAATGAGAAACACTCTTTGGCTGGGAATTTTAGAGCTTATTTTATACTGTTGGAAGAAATGTCCATTTGGGTTCAGTTCCAAGTGGGGAAAAAGACATTGGAAACATGGAGGCTGTTTGGAAAGATTGCTTAGTGGTGGACAGGACCACATGGCTTTGAGCTCCTGGGTGAAAAGGGAAGAGGTGCTGAAAGTCCCTTGGTTGTATACCTTCTGTCTGGCCCCTGAACTTGCCCCCTGTACCTGTGGCAAGAAATGTATCCTGATTGGTTGTCAGACTCCCAGGAGGGGGGATCTTAACTAACTTTGGTTGAAACTTGATGGGTGATATAATCTTCCCAGGTGCCTTATGGCTAATACTATCGTGTCCTGAGGGCTTAATCCTATCACCCTTGAGGAGTGGGCAGGGGAGCTGCAGGAGTTTCTACTTTTTAGTGTGTCCCAGAATATTTGTCTAGGGGGAAAGGTGAGCTCTAATTTCCAACCATACTTTTATACTTTTTTGTCCATTGCATTCTTCTTCTTTTCTTCTCCTATTTCTAAACTTGAAATCAGAACTCATCGAGAAAAAAAACATAGATAAACTGAAAGATCCACATAGCAAACCAGCAAGAACCAGACTGGATTCACCATTATCTATCACTTGCAATATACTAAATTTGGATGTATTTCATTGTATTATATAAACCCATTGCATTGTATAAACCACAATGCTTTTTTAATCATAATATATTAGTTTTATGTGTAACTCCAGAAGATTGTGTTTTGCTTAACAAACCATATTTAAACAAAATGACAGCTTAAAACTATGCTGGACCAAACCGTTGTCTTTATGTATTTTATTGATTATTATATCGCAGATTTAAAGAACACCTTACTCCAACCAACTCTGGATGCTTTGTCTAATACAAAATTGGAAAAAATAACAAAACAAAAACAGAAAATAAATATGCATTAATTAATATTAAATTTAAACATATTGAATATTATAAAAATACATGAAGTGATATAGAAGTCTCAAAAGGACTCAGCTATCATTTGTCCAAGGTCTGGGAGATTAGCCAATTTTTCAGTTCCTTTTGGAACATCATCAAGGTGGGAGCCATACCAATCTCTGGGCAATACTATCCCAAGGGCAGGTGGTGTCACAGAGAGTGTCCTAATAGGCATCATTGTTTAACTGAGGAGAACCAAAGCACACACACACAAACTTCCAAATCTTACTGGACAAGTAATTATTGGGGATAAGTGGTGCCTTAAATAACTAGATCCTATGCCATGGAGGGCTTTATAGGTGGTGGCTCTTTACACTAGCCGGCCTAGACTGAGGGGGTTTTAAAATTTACGTTGGGCTATGTTTTGATTTAATCTGCTTTTAACTTTTATATTCCATGTTTTTAAAGCCCTGTAAACCACCCTGAGTCCTTCTTGGAAAAGGGCAGTATATAAATATAATAAACCAACCAACCAACCAACCAACCAACCAACCAACCAACCAGAACCTTGAATTACACCTGGAAGCCAATTGGCAGCCAGTGCAATGCATGGACCAGGGGTGTCCTGTGGGCTCTCAGTGTCATGTTCATTTCTGCCCATGCACCTGCTTTCTGGAGCAGTTGTAGCTTCCAAGTGATTCTCAAGACAGCGTGATAAAATGTGCATCTGCAGCAACAAAGGGGAAGGATTTTGCCAACTCAGAACTTTCCCAAAATGAGACCTAGATCAAAAGACTGTGCAGTCCTCAACTGAATGGGAGAGATGGAAAGAGATTCACACTGCAGAATCTGTCAGGAACTATCTAGAAGTTTAGAAAGTTAGCTTGGCAAGACTCTTTCTATTAAGTGTAAGCAAATAAAGGATGGAGCTCAGATGGATCTCTTTGTCCGACCGAGCCTGACAGGCAGCTTCATGGAGAATGCATTGCAATACATTGTCCCTTTGTGAGCTGTGAGGGGCATGTGATTGTCAGAAGGGCCTCTTGATTCAAGAATGGATTCAACTAAGCACACCAATTTTGCTTGTGAAAAAGGCATTTTGCCACCTGCTCTTGTGCAGGAATTGAATCCAGACCATGCACCAATGTTAAAAGGGGAAGTGCTGAAAGTCATATCTGTGGCTACAGTGAGTGTTTGTTATAAAGCTCTTATGTATTTAATTGGAGACTGTAAAAGGCTGGGCTGCTGCACTGTACTCCTTAGTGCAGATTAAAGAACCTGCCTCCAGCTGCTGCTGGACTACACATCCCACAGTTTGTTTTTATTGGCAGTTGTTGCCAATAAGGGGAGTGGAATTCCAACAAGACTGGCAAATTGGTTAGTAAATGCCAAACACAGCTACTTAAAAATATGCTTAAGAGCCTTTTTGCTGCTACGTAATTAGAAACAAGAAAATAATGTTTTATTCACCCATCAGTAACTTAACAAGCTCGCTTTATCTTTGATACCTCCAAAAACATTTAGGCAATCTAGCTCTGAGTCACACTGTTTGATGTTAGGAAATAGGATATTTCTCTGTTCTGGCTATGCTTTTTCTGTTTATAATGAAAATGAACAATAGTGCAGCTTATTCATCATCAGCTCTAAACAGTGAAAGCTGTTACCTTCTAGCAATGCCCTATTTAAATCTGAGCTTTGAAAGCAGGAGATCAAGCTGAGCAGTTTTGTTTCAATTAAATAGAATAGGTATGTATAGCTTTGGAAGCAAAGAAAGGGGGTTTATGGCTAGGAAGAAGGAACATAACATTGGGGAGGAAGTCCCTGGAAACCGAAAAGGAAGTTATTTCATCAATTACCTTGTTCACAGGATTTTTTTAAAAAAGGGTCATGATTTATCTGTCTGAACACTCAACAGCCCAAAGAACAATGTTAAATTCCTGCAGATGTCTCTTGAAAGCTCTCCCTGTAGTATAAGGCAGCCATCAACCCAATTAGGGTAGATTTACTGTTGTTTTGCATTGCTGAAACAGCAAAGTAGCAGGAACCCTTTCCCATGACAGTCAAGGGAATTCATACAAAAATATGAGTTCTGAATATATTTTTTTCAACTCCTACGATACCTGGGCAAGGGCTGCTTGAATCCTTGGCACTTTTAGAGTTCTTTGGCAAGAAATGGCTGCCTAAATGAACTTGGTGTTTCATTTGAAGCAGAGATATTTTACACAGATATGTATCTTGATAGCCTATTGCTTAATGTTATAGAAGACAATGCTTGTTATATAGCAAAGTTGATGACAAGCTAGTCATGGGTGTGCATTTTTTGCAAATAGTTAACTGTTGTCCCTTTTCTGCTTAAGCCGATGCATCTGTTCTATCTGGATTTTACAGCTGAGCAGGTTTTGGATTAATAATTTTTTTCAGTGACCCTGGGAGAAACTAAAGCTCTCTGGAGCAAGACAGTAACATATTTCTTTTGAATTGTTTCATTGTTCTTTAGTTACTTTATTTCACCTTTTCTTTGGGCTTTTGTTTTCTCATACTTGTGACATCAATAATAGACTGTTCCTTTCATGTCAGGTATCCATAATATCTAAATATTAGCTTTATTAGTGCTCCCTAGTGAACAGACAGGTTTTATTTCATCTAATATAAAAGTATTTGTTGTTTGTCTAGTCCAAAATATTCTCAGCAGTTTTCTCTAGCACCATTTGCAAAGGAATCAAAAGTTCTTTGTTCAACCTTTCTGAACATCCACCATTCACAACTATGTGTTACAACTAGGAAATCATGGCCCTGAGAATGCATACTCTTGTTATGGATGTGATGTTTCTCCACTTTAATATTTTGTCTAGATCTATTACAGTCTTTCTTCCAAATAACAGATGTCTCTTTCTTTCACAGTCACTATTCCTGTGAATTTTTGATCCTAGACAGACATAGCCTGTTACTACTTTTGCATCTAAGAACTTGCAAATTGAATGCTCATTCCCTGGCTTGTATAGTTAAAAAGCTGCAAATTGGCTTCCAGCCTGCAAGGTGGTGGAAAAATCAAGTGTGAGAGGATAGGCACAAGTGTCAAAGAGAAATAGAGAGCTGAGCCTTAAGGTGTTTGCAAGAGGTTTGCTGCCTACCCCAAAGAGCATTGGTTCCAGGTTCTTTATCAATGATGCTGAAAAGTCTCCTTCTGCCTTTTACAAAATTCATTTCTCAGGAACCTTGAGGATTAGTCTCTCCTATTATAAGGTGGAAGCACTGTGTCATTTTGTTATAAGATCAAAAAACACAAAAAACAAAATCTATCAGTATTTTTTGGATTGTGGTAGGGAAGCACTTGATTGAATTAATAAAAGACAGCTTATTTAAGTTTTTTTATGGAGCTGCTTACAAAGTAATTATCATGGATACCAATAGAAGAGAATATTTATAGCTCAGGGTTCCTGTTTGTCTGACAACTGTCATTTTCTCTCCTATACAGTACAGGTAGTTCTTGACCTATGACCATTTGTTAAGCAACAATTTTGAAGTTATGAGAGCACTGAGTGAAAGGGTTATACCCAGTGCTCAGAATTCTGGCCATCCCTGTGTCCTGGTGGTCACATGATTGCAATCTGAGCACTTGGCAACCTATTTACACTTGCAGTGATTGCAACCGTCCATGATTAGTATTTACAACTTTCTCAGCCAGCTCCCCCAAGAAGTTAATGGGGAAAGTGGCAGGAAAAGTCGCAAGTCACAGGAATCTTTCTCACCCCTGCTTCTTCTCTCTCCACCTCATCCATTTGCACCCCCATGTGTAACTTTCCCATCCTATACCTTATCTTTGTAAGCTTGCTTGACCCTTGCTGTGCCTCTTATGCCCCCTCCCTGCCCCCTGCTATACCTCTCCATGATCCTGCCCAACCCATTCCACAAATGTTGCACGTGCCCTTGCTCCTTTGCATATCATCCCCAATCCTTGCTGCCCTGTCTCCACATCCCCGCAGGCCCCTTTTCCACCTCTTCCTCCCAACCACAGCTACTCACCAGCCTAACAGCCTGGGATTTGCCACTTCCTGCCAATTTCACCACTGACTTTGATTGTGAGAAGTCGGCAGAAGGTTGCCTTAGGAAGTTGCCTAATGACCATGAGATTTGGTTAAAAATGGCAACTGGGTCTGCAGGGACTGCCCTCACTGAGTGATGAAGTTGTGCTTTACCTTTTAGTGACAGAAATTCTGATCCCAATTGCTGTGGTAAGTTTATTGTAATGCTCCTACAATTGAAAATAAGTTATGACCATGGTATTTATTCTTATAATGGTGAATGCCATGAATGGAGTGCTTATTTTCCAAGTCCCAAGGAATATGCCTGAATTAGATTCATCCAAGAGCCTTTATTTGCCCTTCGGGTGAGATTCAAGGTGCTGGTTCTTACCTATAAAGCCCTAAATGGCCTGGGTCCGGTTTATTTACGG
>JANHFR010009305.1:94207-106972 GCA_032468015.1 Mimophis mahfalensis | reverse complement strand
GGAGAGAGGCGGCATATAAATTCAAATAAATAAATAAATAAATAAATAAATAAATAAATAAATAAATAAATAAATATGCACTGTATGTTAAAATTATTCTGCTACTAATATACAAGTTTTCCACTATTATTTTTAAATGGCTAATGTACCCCCTCCCCTCCATTTTTTGATTTAAGTCTATATTATTGACTTCTGGAAATTGCCTTGAGATGCCTCTGCAATTGTTTTGAGAAGATTTCAGAAGTGGTTTAGCATTATTTTCTTCTTAGGGCTAAAAAAGAATGACTGGTCCAAAGTTACCCAGTTGATTTCATTCCTATAGTATGACTAGAACTCAAGATCTCCTACTTTGTAGCTTAGTGTCTTACTACATTAGACTGACTGTCATTTGATGTCCCCACTGCTCTTTCTGAATTAATTATTGTCCAGCTCTTTCTTACTATTTACTGCTGCTCTTTTTCAGATGTTTAATTTTATTTTTCTGTCCTTGCTACACATTAGTCTGTGTGCAGCTTGATATGCAGCTAAACCCACCTATCCTCCTATAGAACAGGCCATGTGCATGGATCTGAATGCTTTATTGAAAGATCAGGATATGGTAAAACTGGGGAAAATAGGAATGCATACAATGAGAACCAAATACAAGATAGACAGTATTGAGTTACTGAACATAACAATTAATAAATACAAGTAATTTAAAACTCACCAGCAATGCTCTGGTGTGGGATGTGGGTTTGTCCTTGAATGGCCATGTGTCACAGATTAAGATGGATTCTTCTTTATCCATCTGCCTTGTCCAAAGGCTAAAGAAAATGGAACCTGCCTTCCCAATGTACACTTGTTTTTAGAATGAGGGCTGATGGGTAATGGGGTGGGGTTTGAAGTATACTTCAAACAGTATATTTTGTATTTGTCTCTGTGCTCTCTGGCTAGAGAGTAACAACAGTATATAAAGATTGTATGTTGGGCATATTTGTCCTTTCAACCACTAGATGCAGCTAGAGAGTAACAACAGTATATAAAGTTATATACTGGGGCATGACACCTATATTCTTTTTTCTTACATCCTGTTGATTTTCTAAACCTGAGTTATGTCTCTTCCTGGTTTATACCTTTTAAGGATTTTTCCATCTAGGTTGTAATGTTAAGTAATGCAGAATTCTATAACAGCTTCCTGATATGGTGTGTTTGTTTATAGTTTCATGAGTCATTATTGTTTTAATGCCTGAAAAACATTAAAGTACCAGTCTTTTAATTTATTTGTTATGTCTTTCTGCCTTTACTTCAAGAAGTAAATGACTTAACTTCCACAACATTGATTTGATATGTATCTAATTATATCCACCTGGACTGTTAAATCAACCATAGAGCAATCCCTTCCTATAGCTGCCTCTAGTTGAAGCTCTTCTATCCCATGATGGAGATCTATGTCATTAGACTCTGAAGAGGAAAGTTACTTGTATTTCTTTGAATAAGGGAAGACTGACAAAATCTTACTGAAAGGAGCCTACTCGATGTCAGTGATTGTTTTGATGATTAGAGCTGGTGAATAAAGGAAGATAACCTTCATTACCAACCACTTACTAGGAATGGCAGGGGTGGGTTTCTACCAGTTCAGGCAAACCAGTTGTTAGCATCGCTATCGGTGATCGGAAGTGGGCCTACCTACCTACCCATGCTATTAAGTGGCCTTTTAGCACATGTTCTATTAAGGATAGAAAACAGCTGAGATGCGGCAGAGCAGAAAAATAACTGATCCATACTGCCACACCAATCAGCTGTTTTTTTGGCTCTACCATATCTCATCTGTTTTCTAGCCTTATAGGAATGTGCATGCAGCAAAATGCAAAATGCACGCACAAAGTGAACTGGTTGTTAGACTGGTAGAGTCCCATCCCTGAAGAAGAGACATGCATATGCCACTTGTGTGCGCAACTGAGTTATTATAAAAGAGCTATAGGATTTTTTTTTATTGATTGTCATATTCTCAACACATCCCAGACAAAATTCTTTTTGTGAAATCCATCTTTTCTCCCTCACCTGTTTAATTCTTGATAGCTTGCTTTTCTCATCTTTAGTGACAACAGAATCTTCTAATCATCTAATTAGCTATTCTTGTAAAACTCTAAGAGCACCTGACTTTTCCCCATCTAAGTTTTTTCTCTGTTTTTATCCAAGGAGTATCTAGTTTTCCTGTTCATGTCTGTTTTGCCCATATGCAATGATGGTGGCTAATATCTTTTTGCTTATCTGCTTCTGGTATAGTTTCCTGGCCTATGAAGCCTATGTGCTGATCCTACTCATAACATTATCAGTTGTGCATCCTCAGAAGAAAATATCTGAGGTTATAATAGGAGTTAGCTAAGAAGTGTCTGTAAGTAGTAATGGGCTCCTAGATATCTTACTTTCCCCTTTTGGGGAAAACAATGGAGAAAGTAGTCATGCAAAAGCTTCAGAGGGTTTAGAGAAAGCAGATTCTCTGCATGAATCAGTGCTTTCTTCTCTCCTTTTTAACATCCATATGAGGCTGCTGAGTAAGCTCATCTGTCTCCATGGAGTGAAGTATCATTAGAATGTTGTTGATACTCAATTGTACACCTCTAGCCTGGGCAAATTAACTGTTACCCTCATGACTTATCCTGGTGTTTGAACTCTGTGGGGGTCTGAATAGGAACAACAGACTTCAGTTGAACTCTATCAAGACCAAGTATGTTTAGTTTTTCAGACTTTCTGATTCAAGAACTATACTATCCATTTTGATATTGGGTGGGGTTGCACTATGCCAAACAAACCCAGTGCATAACCTCGGGGTTTTTCTAGACTCAAGACTCCTGCTCAGTGAGCAGGTAGCAGCTGTGGCTAGGTGGGTCTTTGCACTGCTTTGTCTTGTGTACCAGTTGTCCTGCTTATAGTCACCCATGTCTTAGTCACCTCCAGATTGGACTGTTGAACTGTGCTCTATATTGGGGCTGCCCTCAAAGAATATCCAGAAGTTTTAATTGATACAGAATGCATCACTGGTGTACTGTTCTATGCAACTGCACTAATTGCCAGTTTGGTTCTGGATCCAGTTTAAGATGCTACTTTCAACCCTTCTTGGCCTGGGACTGGACTATCTAAGGAACTGTCTTTCCACATTCACATTAGCCCACCTCATCGGGTCTTGTAAAGAAGGTTTGTTTGTTTGTTTGTTTGTTTGTTTATTAATTTATATTTATATACCGCCATTTTCCCAAAAGGACTTAGGGAGGTTTACAGGGCGTTAAAAACATACAGTATAAAAATTAAAAGAATTAAACCAAATTAGCCCAACAAACATTTTAAAAACCTCTCAATCTAGGCCGGCTAGTGCAAAGAGCCAGGTCTTCAACTCCTTCCGAAAGGAGCGGAGGTCAGGAGCTGTGTGCAGGCCCAATGGGAGCTGATTCCACCAGGTGGGAGCTCCTATGGAGAAAGCCCTTCCCCTGGGCACCGCCTGGCAACATTCTAAAGCTGATGGCACCCGGAGAAGGCCCTCCCTATGTTGCAGATACCATTGGCAAGGGACCTACATGTGGATTCCAGGAGATATGACTTCTCTGCTATGGACTTGTCTTATGGAACATCCTTTCTCCCAAAATTATATTGGCCCCATATCTTTTGATATTTTGTAAGACCCTTGGTTATGTAAGCAAGCCTAAGGCTTCCTTGGAATTGGATGCTTGGCTAGATGGCTTTATTGTTGAGGGTACCATTTTTTATTCTTCCTCCACTTTGATGGTATTTTGAATATTTATTATGAGGATCTTTTATATTTGTCTTTGTTATTCTTATATTTTTTTTATCTATTGTACATTGTCCAGAGTTACCTTGATAGGATGATTATATAATTTGATAAATAAATTTTAAAAAATGCACAGAAACTATTAGCCAAGTTCCTCTGGCAGATTTGCATATCTTGGACTATTCATCTTCTCTCAAAGGGTCACCGAAGTGAATCATACTCACTTTTTTGTGAATTTTAATTTAGAAATATGTAAAAAGCCCAATGTATATATTGTATAAAATACAAAATGATTTTAAAAAATTCAGACCTGGTCTTGCATGGGCTAGGTTTCCATGGAAAGAATGACTGAAAGTTTATGGCATTACTTCTGTAATATTTGCAGTAGATAGTTTAGGCACAGTAACCTTTCTGAGAAGATGGGTACATTTCAAATTTGAAAACATGTCACAAATATTCACATGGAAAGGTTAATTAAGGAGGTTATGGTCAGTCTGGAATCTTAAAGCAATCTGGTATTCAGGAAATTTTCAGCACTTTTCCATAGGGCAAAAGCCACTAATACTTTATTTTAAATTCCAATAATAGGAAACAGAATATGTAGGCATCTCTCTATCTTGTTACATCCTCCTTCAGAATTATGAGATATTTTTATACATTCTTTAAATAAACAGGACAATGCAAAAATAGGAGATCATAGAAACAATGATAGTAGGGTGAGATTTAATGGCTAAGAAATTGAACTATTAACATTGGTCAGGGCTAGGTAAAATTAATCTCTTAATTCGAAAAATTTGAATGATTGTAAGCAGGAAAAATGTTAAACTAAGTATTCTTGTAAATCTGCTATGTAAACATCAGTTTTAGCTGAGAAACTTAAATCTCTTCAGCTGTCAGAAATAGATCTAGTAATGCTGAGTGAGCCTTGGAACAACACTGGAAAAGCAGATATGGAGGAACAAAAGAAAGTCCAGTTGCCTTTGGAAAAAGCACCTTTGGGACACAAAGGAAAAAGGTTTGTCCTTCTCTAAAACCCAAGGGGAAATGAGAAAGGCTTTCTGTCTAAAGCTACAGTAGCATAAAAGTAACACAATAAACAGCAAAAAAGATAACAGAAAATAAATTTCTGTAATAGTGATGTGTACCCATCACCCAGCGATGACTTCTTTTGCTCTCAGGTTCATTGTGCCAATTTATTTTAGCTTGGTTTGGGTCTTTGTGTGTGTGTGTGGGGATGTTGATGTGCACTGTTCCTGCTTAAAGGAATATTACAACATTAATAATTATTCTTTTCTTTAGACGATTTCCCAGTTATTACATATAGAAAATCACAACATCCATTGCCACAGAATTCTTGAAAAGTTTGGATATTTAGAAACAGAGAAAGAAAGAAAACACTAGATAAAGACCTTTTGGAAATACCTAACACTATCTAGGAATATAATAGACTACTTCTAATATTCTCTGCAGTTCTACAACTACTGTATGTATGGTTTAAATGTTTCTGAGCCATATGTAGTGCCTCCCAGGAATTATTTGACACATTACATGGTTCCATTGGAATCTGATATTAAAACCAAAGATCCACTTTACCCAAGACAAGAAAGAGAAGAACAAAGTACTTAAAAAATAAATTCAAAAAGAGTTGGTAATAGTGATGGCTTGATGTTTGATTAGGCCTAGAAAATCTAAGTTTAAATTCTTTCTTAATCTTGAAGCTCACTAGATGTTTGCAGCCCAATCGTTCTACACAGAAAGCACCTATTCTATCATTGGGTTATATAGCTCATTTGCTGTTTGTGAAATTTTAAAAAGTATTTGTTATCTATATTTAAACCTATAAAGGTCTGCATAAAGCTAAGTGTATGAATCTTTGAGTCTAAGTAGAATTTTTCTGAGAAAAATGTTTACCACTTCATGACATTATTTGGTTCACATATCATGTTATGACACAGATTATTTTAATTATGATTTGTTTTGGGTTAGTCAATGTATTAAATTGTTTACAAATATATCTGAATTTAATAGACCCTACTAAGGAAAAAAAAACACTAAAGAAAATACATTAAAGCATAGCATGAACATAGGGAATGGGCTGCTGGTTGTGTGTCTGGCTCTTTTCCACCAGAAAATTTGAGGACTGCAAAACTGAGTTACACACTATGAATGACTGGCTTTTCTTCCATAAGAAGAAAATCTAAATGTCATGAACTTTGCTTTTAAAGTAGAACCACAGTTTCTTCACTGTTCATATCAACTGATCACCAACTGTGTATAGTATAATAATAGGTCTACATTGGCAGATCAACAAAACAGACATTATAAACAACAGAAGAATACTTAGGAACTGAAACAAAGCAGATAATCCCTGACACAAAATGCTGTATTGGACATCCTGAATTATCTATATATGCGTTTTTATAAATGAAGCATAAAGTGTTCACCTGATCATTAGCATAACTAGTCTTTCTTTTCCCACTTCATCTCACATATTTTTTTTAAAAAGTACTTTGAGTAGCTCTGTATTACTAAAAATTAATTATTTTTACAAAAATACAGTGCATTTGCTAGTAGATCATAAAATACTCCAATAAATAATTAAATGTAAGCTAAAGTTGTCAAAATGAATATCATTTTATGGTGCAATATCTTTTCTTAATTCAGTACCTTCCTTCAATTACTAATCAAAAAGATTCATTAACTTGAAATGGCAAATTAACAAAGATCTGTAGAGCTACTTATTCATATTGCTAAACCTGAGCACTCCTAAATTTAGTTGAATACCTTTTTATCAAAAGCTATCAAAAATTAGTGCATTTCACAGTACAGAATTTGGAGAATATATTAAGACAGAACCATAATATAGCTCCAAGGCAGCAATGCTTCTTAGATTACTGAGCACACATTCATAGGTAGTAGATCATGTAGACAATTAGTGGAAAGATGGGGTGGAAAAGTGTAGATTTTTGTAGCATGAAAATGAGTTTAAGAACATCACCTATAAGAAAAAAACAAACTTCTAGAGTAGGATTTTTTTCCTGGATCATCAGACTGAGAAATGGACAAAAAAAAAAAGTCATATTATCAGTTTTGGCTAATATCCAACCATGCTGGGAAAAAAAGATGAATTCGTCCACTTTAATTCATGCCCTGGTAATTCCTATTTGATTATATCAATCTATTGGATAAGAAGGGTCTCTTGAAGTGTTCTATATATACCATATACAAAACCAGACTGATCATGTCTTACTCACAAGAAGCATATAATGCTGACTTTCAAAAATATATTGCCAGAATATATTGGTGGAATTTGTGCCAACAAAATTAATAAAGTTTTGTTAGCACAAATTATACAATGGGAGGTTTAATTCCAAACATTTACCATTTTTGTATGGAATGTTAACATTTTCTCAAAGATACATGTGTTTAATGTGTGTATGAAAATGTGGTAATACTGTGTTTAGTACTCTCAATATACTTATTTTTCTAATTAATTTTTGAGCTGAGAAAAGTGGAAGTTGTGAGACTTCATGAATCTTTTGTGTTACTGCCATGTAAATTCTGCTTTGGCAAATCACACTATTTTACATGCAAAAAAATATGTTAATAGTTTATTTTATATGTTTTAACACATAGAAAAGCAGCCTAAAATATTCAAAATAAATAAATATTGTACAAACAAGCTCAGATATTTTTGTTTGCATTGTGTCAAGGAATGGATGCATCTAACTTAAATAATGTACCTATATAGAGTTTTAAAAACAACTGGATATATTCATTATGAAAAGATTGTATTTTGATTTGTATTAATAGAAACATACAAAACTGATGGCAGAAAAAGATGTAGCAGTTCGACTCTGCCCTTTGACAGGCTTTATTTTATTTTATTTTTTAAATTTTTGTCAAATTATGAATTGTATTTATCTGAAGCATACTTAAATTCAGTTACTGAAATTACTCAGTTACTAACTACCTCTGTTGGAAGTTGTTTCCAAACTTCCATTACGCTTTCTTTGAAATAATACTTTCTAACATGATTTTTAAACTTTCTTCCTGTCAGTCTGAGATCCCTGTCAATGTCTTCTTGATTTTTTTTACTTAATATTGAAAATACTACCGTCTAGAAGCTTATTCACACCCTTAATGTATTTAAAGGTTTCAATCATGTCCCCGTTTAACTTCTGTCCTCCAGGCTGTACATATTCAGTTCCTCTAATCCCCCTAATACTGTATGTTTTGTCCTCATCATTTTTGTTGTCAATCTCTGGATTCACTCAATCTTATCAATATTTTTTAAGTGAAGTGTCCAGAACTGGACACATTATTCCAAATGGGTCTAAGTGAAGCCCTATATAGAGGGACTGATGGATGGATTCCTGAGCCATGGTGGTGCAGGCTGTTAGCAATCAGCCTAGCAAAGAGCAGCCATTAATTAAGGCAAGTTCGAATCTCACCAGGCTCAAGGTTGACTCAGCCTTCCATCCTTCTGAGGTAGGTAAATTGAGGACCCAGATTGTTGGGGGCAATAAGCTGACTTTGTAAAGTGCTGCTTTGGGGGGGTCAAAAGCCCCAATAAGCTGGCATATACTAAAGAATGAAGGCTATTGCTAAGCCTTGTGCTTAAAAATTGTAAGCCGCCCTGAGTCTCTGGAGAAGGGCAGCATATAAATTGGATTTTTTAAAAAATGTCAAGATCCTACATACTTAAAATTCAAAGTATTTTAGGAAGATATCAACCAGGATTAGAAAGTTGCAGTGCAGGTTTCTGGGTATATTTGGCTATTGAAATGCAACTCTCTTTAGTCTACTTAGACCAGATGTAGGAATTTACATGCAGATACTCTCCGATTAATGCCCAGCACCTCCAAGTTAGACTGAATGAAGTTGATTTCTTCATTAGGTAGAGCAGTGAACTCTAACTCAATATAAAGATCCTTTTTTTTTTTTAATGTCCTACCTGTCAAATTGTTGCTAAGCCAACACACGAGACATATTGGCTTATTCTATGGACCCAGCCTGTCCCAGCCTGGAAAGAAGTTTGTAATGAAGGACAGATTAATTCTTTTTCTGAAAAAAAATCCATCTCTCCTTTATTTCTCATATGCAGATTTCAGAAATTTGTTGGCTTTAATGAGTATCTCCTTTGTTGTTAGTTGCGAAGTTGTGTCCAACTCATTGCAACCCCAGGAACAATGTTCCTCCATGCCTTCCTGTCCTCCACCATCTCCTGGAGTCCACACTGACTGCTCACACTGACTGCTTCAGTGACTCCATTCAGCCACCTCATTCTCTGTCATCCCTTTCTTCTTCTGCCCTTAATCTTTCCCAGCATTAGGCTCTTCTCCAATGAGTCCTTCCTTCTCATCTGGTGGCCAAAGTGTTTAAGTTTCATCTTCAGGATGTGAGAATCATTCCTCTCAGCGGCTTTCAATACCATTGACCATGGTAAGACGATTAAGGGAGTTTGGAGTGGAAGACACTGTGTTATGATGATTCTCTTCCTATCTCTCCGGTCAGTCACAGTCGGTGTTGGTAGCAGGACAGAGGTCGACCTCTAGGCCCCTTGTTTGTGGGGTGCCTCAGGGCTCAGTCTTCTCTCCCTCCTATTTAACATCTACATGAAACTGCTAGATGAGATCATCCAATGGTATGGGGTGGGATATCAGAAGTATGCCGATGATACCTAGCTGTAGGTATTAACCCAGACAAGACCGAGTGGCTGTGGGTATTGCTCCCCAAAGACTATGTTGATTGTCCATCCTTGGTGCTGGGTGGGGAGAAACTGTCTCCCTCAGAATGGGCTCACAATTTGGGTGTCCTACTAGACTCACAACTAAGATTAGAGCAACATCTGCAGCTGTGGCTAGGGGAACCTTTGTACAGGTTTGCCTGGTGCATCAATTGCAACCCTACTTGGATCAGGAGGCTTTTCTCACAGTCACTCATGCCCTTGTCACTTCACGGCTGGATTATTGCAATGCGCTCTACATGGGGCTACCCTTAAAAAGTGTTTGGAGACTACAGTTGGTCCAGAATGCAGCTGCGTGAGCTACCATGTGTGCACCTAGGTACACCCACATTATACCAACTCTCTGCGAGCTGCACTGGCTCCCTCTGGGTACAATTCAAGTTGTTGATTATTACCCTTAAAGCCCTACATGGCTCAGGGCTAGGCTATCTTTGAGACTGCCTTCTACTGCATAGCTCCCAGAGACGGGTAAGATCCCACAGAGTTCGTCTCCTCTGGGTCCCATCAGCTAAACAATGCCAGCTGGCAGGCCCATGGAGGAGGGCCTTTCCTGTGGCTGCCCCGGCTCTCTGAAACCAGTTACTTCCTAAGGTCCGGACCACCCCCATCCTGTTGGCCTTCCAGAAAGTGGTGAAAACCTGGCTTTTCTGGCAGACTTGAAGCTGTTGATCTCACTACTACGATCTTGTGGGATCCAGCCTGAATGGTGCGTATGGGTTTTTAATGTTTTCATGTTTTATGGATTTTTAATTTTTTAATGTTTTAATAATTTTTTATCATGTACCGTTCGTATTGTTTTGTTGTAAGCTGCCCAGTCCCCTGGGAGTTGGGTGGCATAGAAATGCAAACAAAAACAAACAAACAAACAAACAAACAAATAAATAAATGAATAAATGAATAAATGAATAAATAAATAGCAGTCAAGGCTGATTTCCTCTAGGGCTGACTAGTTCAATTGCCTTGCAGTCCAAGGGACTCGCAGGAGTCTTCTCCAGCACCATAGTTAAAAGGTCTCAATTCTTTGGTGCTCAGCCTTTCTTATAGTCCAACTTTCACAGCCATACATTGCAACTGGGAAAACTGTAGCCTTGACTATACACACTTTTGTTGGCAAGGAAAACCCCATGTACAGTATTAAAAGGCAAAAAAGAGTATTTGCTATACTGACTGAAATAGAAATCCTATTCTGTAATATGAATGGGTAGATGGATACTTGTTGGCATTCAATGAGGAGGCTTCTTTTTCAGACCTGAAGAGTGTATCAGGAATCATTTCTGCAATTGATCTACTATTTTGATATTTGCAGTAATAATAATGAATGTGGAGACTTTTTTTTAGTAAAAGTCTCCACATTCATTATGTGAGTGGTTATGAAACTTGCAGTAAGAACTTTGTTTTCTCTAAACTGACCTTCATGGCTTGTCTCAAACTTTTCTGATTTAAAGATGCAATGAGCTTATCATATAAACCATGAAATAGGTTGGATTAAATTTCACAGATTATTGAACAGTTTTCAAATACTTTATATAAATGTGCTGGGAAAGATTTGCTGTATAATTATATCCCACAGGATAACATTCACTCAAGATTTTGCTGATCAGTAAGTAGGTAAAATAATTGCTATAAATGTCCTGAACATGTTTGTGTTTTCCAAATAGCGACATATTAATAATAAGATTATTTAAAAGCATGAAATGGCTGAAACAAATTATTTGATTTATTGTAATAGAGAAAACACATTTTATTAGATTATATTGTAATGAAGAAAAATTTAGATCTATTATATAAACTCCAATATGGGATGACAAAGTTAATTTAAATATGTGCCTGCATGCTTTAGATAGGCCCTCCACAATTGGAGCTGATTTGGTTCCATGGACATAAATTGAGCTGCAGTATAATCTCAAAATAATGTACAGCTCATAATTGCAGATCAGTTATGGTTTGAAAATCTTGCTTCTGAAGATCCATGCTGTTAACCTTTTGTATTCTATGCATTTTTACTAGTTTTCTAGAGTCATGGATGAGATGAAGTTACGGCCCTCATCAGTCTTTGAATGACTGAAATGTAACAGCCATCAAGAAAAGACAAGTGTGAGCAATTTCATGCAGCAGTGGTCTATGCTAATCTCAAACGAGGGCCAGTTCACAAAATTGGACCAAAGTGATTCCCATCTTAATCTAGAAAGAACTTATTTAAAACCTGCACTGAACTTCATCTGAAACTCAGCAATGATTGTTTGGGAATAATCAGGTTATTCAAGTTTGAGTATGTGTACATATTGTATGTATGTATATATTGACAGTAAGTATTTCTAAAATGTATAAGAATACCACTTTCTGCGCGCTCTCAAGAATTGTAATATTTTTAAGGTAAAGGTAAAGGTTCCCCTAGTACATATGTACTAATCATTCCTGACTCTAGGAGGCAATGCTCATCTCCATTTCAAGAACCAGCACTGTCCAAAGACATCTCCATGACTAAATGCCGAAGACGCATGGAATGCTGTTACCTTCCCACCAAGGTGGTTCCTATTTTTCTACTTGCATTTTTACCTGCTTTCGAACCGCTAGATTGGCAGAAGCTGGGACAAGTAGCGGGAGCTCACTCTGTTATGCAGCACTTGGGATTTGAACTGCCAAACTGCCAACCTTTCTGATTGACAAGCTCAGTGTCTTAGCTACTGAGCCACTGCATCCCATGTAATATTTTTACTTGAAAATAAATAAATCTTTTTTTTTAAAAAAAATAATAGATCTTTATTACAAAATTTCGACACATAAGACAAACAAACAAACAACCACAAACTGAAGGCCTAATCAGCCTTCCAATAAAGCAAATATAACATCCTAACATACCTGTACATATTGAAATCCCAATTTATCACCTATATATAATGTCCTATAATTTTATCACAGTCTTATATGTCTTACCTCTATAAACTTGATTTCCAAAAATTTAACATTTATCATCAATGGTCACTTCCCAATATTATCCACATCCCTTTTTTTCCTATTGATCTTTTATTTACCCATTCATACCACCATCCCAGCTTTTATTGAACCTCGAATCTTGCCTGCCTCTCAATATATGTGTCAATCTATCTGATTACACACATTGAAAGATCTTCACGATTAATCACTGGTCCAACAGTGTTTCTTTTTCCTTCCAAACTTGTGCATACGTCATCCTTGAGGCATGGTAACATGTATGAAGAAGTGCCAATCAGGGATACCTGGGATACCTGGGATA
>JANHFR010009302.1:11352-22195 GCA_032468015.1 Mimophis mahfalensis | reverse complement strand
TTCAATAAACCATTCCCACTATTAAAAACCCCTCCCCCCACCCCATCAGCCAAGGCCGTCCATCCGAAAAAGCCAGGACTTTAATTCACGCTGGAAAGAGCGGAGGTCAGGGGCCGTCTGAAGGTCAACGGGCAGTTGGTTCCAAAGGGTGGGAGCGCCCACAGAGAAGGCTCTCCCTCTGGGGGCCGACAGCTGACCAGAGGAGGCCAACTCTGTGAGTGCGAACTGGGCGGTGGGGAGCTGACGCCGGCAGGAGGTGCTCCCACAAGTACCCTGGGCCATTGCCATATTTTGTCTTTATTAATAGCAATAGCAATAATACTTACATACTGCTTTACAGCCCTCTCTAAGCAGTTTACAGAGTCACCCAACAATCTGGCTCCTCATTTTACCCACTTCGGAAGGATGGAAGGCTGAGTCAACCTTGAGTCTGGTGAGATTTGAACTGCCAAATTGCAGTCAGCCGGCAGTAAGCAGAAGTAGCCTGCAGTACTGCACTCTAACCACTGTGCCAGCAAAGCTCATGGTGAAAAGGTTATGTTTTTCTATAATAAAGACTTTATTACTTTATTAACTTTATTTGCTACCCATCTCCCTTTCCAAAACAACTCAAAACAAAAATGTAGTGTTACATATTTGAAGACTTCTTTATAATTAGAGCAACTCTGATACATAACAGTGTAAAAGAATTTCAATAATGCTACTTCTAGGACAGTATTAGAGTTTTGCTTTATTTCATTATGAGATAATAAATAGTGTTCACTTAGAGGGAGGTATTTCTCTTTTTTTCCATCTCATTTTTGTCTGGATAATTATAGAGCTACTAAGTATGCTAAACACTATTTTTCAACTAAGTGGATTTATAAATTAATACTAAATAGTATATATGTAAGCAATTTACCCTTCAAAATATCATTGACATCTTTGTTTAGCTTTTGCTAGAATTAATAAATTAGATTATTAACCTGAAATAAATGATTAATCCAATATAAAGCGGGTTTTGCTATATTATTTTTGCTACATAGATGTCCTTGAAGGAAGAAGGCTAACATCCTTGACTGCTTTTCTATCTTCCTCCTCCATATAAGGAGTTTTCATTAAAAACCTATGTTGAGAACAATCTAACATTTTCTTTGTTGATATATCAACTGAAACAACAATTTTTAAAATGTAAGAGGTTTATTTTCCTTTCATCAAGCATTTTCTACATACAGAACACTCACATATGTAGGATAGATCAGAAAAATGTAGAAGAGATGAACTACTGTAAATCATAGAATAACAGGCTGTTCACAGAGTCTTTTATTTTGTAGTAATTACCATTATTATCACAATGGGGAAAATTGCTAAAAAGATTCGGAAGTGAGAAATTTAAAGTCATTTGTGTTGTTCACTTAAGTCTGTCTGCCAGTTTCCTTAATCTAAAGAGAAGTCTACTGTTTCATAGCCCAGGATACTAAAGACAAACAAGAAAATACAAAATTTCGAACTTCTAACTATTAGAGTAAAATATCTGATTGCTGATAAACTGATAAAAGTATCAGTTTAATTATTTTAGATACAGAAACCCAGTTTTTAAAATGATAATAATAGTCAATCCCATATGTATTTCTTGAAAATCTGAAGGAAAAAAATTAGCAAGATTATTTTCTCCTTTTGTAGTGGTTACAATAATTCTAAATTTTAGAACCTGAATTGTTTCTATGTAGATATACAAACAACATCCCTAAGTAAGTGGGAATTTAAAATAACCCAAATACCTTGAAATAGAAAGCTAATGGCAGTAATAAGTTAAAAATCACTTTCATCAACAGTATTGACAAAAGGCATATATATGATAGACATTGTACATGTAACAGTGATACTATCTAGCAAGATGATGCAAATTTATTTCAGTTTACTGTACTTTCAGAAACATATAATCTTGTACACAACTAGGAGTAAGAAAAATTGAATTCAATGTGATTTACTTTTCAATAGACATAGTACCATTATTCTCCATTTTTAAAGACTGGAGTTCTTTTTTTTTATTTAGGAATTAATTATCTTGAATTCAGTGGAACTTACTTCTGAATAGACCTATATCGGATTGCTGTGTAAAGTGTATTATTAAAGCAGATTGTTTTAAAATTAAGACTTTTTTTTTTTTTTGCCAATTTAAATAACCCCTGGTATTGATTTTAAAATAAACATTTTCTCCTAAGCATCTAGATATTATGTTTCTGTTCAATAAAACTAAACTATACCGTGTTGATGTAACTGTTTTGTAGGTGGAAAAGTAGGAATTATAATATGAAGTTAACAAAATTTTAACCTTAAATTGTAGTAAAAATAACCATATCTTCAAGCTGTAGTAATAAAAATGATAGCACAAAATATTGCAAATATACTTTTTCCTTTGACTTGAAACTATGCCTTAAAATCAGTGGACATGAAAAATTTTGAAATATGAAAAACTTTTCACAAGATAAAGAGAACTTATAACCACAAGAATACAATTACATGTTTTGTAGGCTTCACTTTCCTTATGAGACATTTCTGTTCAAGGCACAAAAATATCAAACAGCGGTCAGGACAGGGCATTAATTATCTTGTGTTTTAATGCAAAAACCTAACTATGCACATCGTGTGTAATATTAGAAATTCAATGAATCTGATTAAGTATTGTTGTTGCTACTGTTGTTATCATGTGGCATCATTTCGACATCTACCCTATGTATTTATCATGATATAATATTGTCACAAATTGGCCACTTTTCCCTATGGAGATTACCAACAGTACATATTTCTCACAGTTTCAGCATCTTTTATTTCACCAATTTTATTCCATTTTAGTCAACCACACAACATGTACAGAAGGGTCTAACATCTTTAATATAAAATAATGACAATTTGGAGAATGAAGATAAGTGCAATGTACTGTAAAACTATATCCACTTGGGTGTTATCTAATATGGTTCTTTATGCTTCTCCAACCCAAATTACTGTGTTTCCTCTCTCAACTTCAGTGATTTCACAATTAAGCTTATTTAATCGTCCATCTAGAATAAACAAAGATTCCTTGGAAGGTGTCATCAGGTACTGACCAAAGAGCCCACTGCCCTCAATTAATCGGTTCTTATTGTTCCAAGGCCATTCATCTGGTTTAAGAGGTTCCTTAAGATTCTTCACCATCTTCACCTTCCCAGAAGATAGCTCTACAAAAAGAACATCAGTCTGCGTACTAGAGCTACCAAAGAGATTATATTGATGGGCTTCAGTAAATGATGGTTGGAAAGCCACATCAGATATGTGCAAGTTTGTGTGAATGTCAAAGGCATCTTGTATTTCTCCTCTTAGTGTAATTGTCTGGACCCTCATGAGACCTTTCACATCATCAATGCTGACTATGTAGTGACCATCTGGAGAAATATAAGGAGTTCCTGTTACATCACCATTATATCCAATAACTGAGTCAGTAATACTATCTACTATTATTTGTGGTGGAATGGCTCCAGTAGTGTCAGGCTTACAGTTGACAAAATAATATCCTCCAAGATGTGTATATGCCAGAGTCTTTGGAACACAGTTGTAATCCTTTAAACTAATTGTCTTGATGTAAGACATTGTTTCAAGATCAATTTTCTGGAGTACAGGCTCATCCTTGTGAAGAATGAATCCAAATCTAGATGAAACAGAAAACATTTTTTTATAAAGGTACAAGTTATATCCTATAGCAATTTAAAGATTTGTACAGGAAGCATGTGTCTATACATGGTTTAAAGATACATGGTTTTTTTTGTTCAGACCATATAGCAGATGAATGGTATTGGGATATATGAAATTAAAAAAAAATTTTTTTAATCTCCTGCCTGCAATATTTTATACCTGTAATGATCAAATTATACAAGCAAATTATGCGTCACAATTGTAGATTTTAAGAAATACAAATGTAGAAGAGTTTGGGTATAGTAGTTAAGGTTCTTGCCTGAAACCAAAGCCAGTTGGGGGATTTTGGACCACTAACTCTCTCTTATCCCACCCCACCTTACACCATTGTTGTGATGATGAAAAAGATGGGATTTTGGAATATTGGGTATGTCCATGCACTGAGAGGAATGGGTGGATGATAGACAGATGATAGATAGATAAAACATAATGTCACCTAAATATTACCAATTAATAAAACAAATTATAACTTTTATCCAATTAAAGTTTAATTCAAGGAGCATAAAATATATATTTTGAAAGTGTAGTTTCAATGTTAATTCAGGAATATGCTTACCATATAGAGTGAAATGGTACAGTGTTTTTAAGGCATACATTTCCAATGAGATTCTATTTATTTTAAACAAACAACTTGCATAACTTAGGAGAAATAAACAGGCTCAGTGACTAATTTCCCACTTTTCTCATGAACAGGAAATGATAGTAATTATTATATATTTATTCAATACTCCTTTAAATTCAGAGAAGTTAAATTCCATAAATATTTAGGATTGCATCTTCCAACTGTTAATGAATCATGCCTTATGTTCCAAAAGTATTTTTATACTTAAAAACTATTGATCCTGGAAATTAGATAAATGGCTGTAAAGCATGGTAAAATATAGCACAGTATAGCAAGCCACCTGTTAGTAAGAGAATTCTATTCTCCACTGTATAACATACCTGACAGTTAATTGGGAATAAAGCATTATAAGCATCCATTGTCCATCAAATGACAATTCTATGGAGGTAGCTAAAATATACAACCAAACAATCAGACAAAATTAGCAAATCATACTTGTTCGTCTCTAATATACAGAAGATAAACTGGACATCAGGTCTCAAAAAGCACAGATTTTTGTACATTTGTAGCCAGAGATAAAATCTGATAATTCCTCTTAGAGGAAAAGAAAAACTGGAAGATCAGATTTCCTAAAATTGCTCATAACTAAGTGAATTGGAATAAAACAGGGAGAAGTTATGAATACATTTTAAAATTTGATTGGATAGCTTAAATTCAAAAGCATGTCCTTTTGTTCTAAGACTCAAGTCTACTGACATTTTTTTTTTAAAAAAATCCCATTTATATCCTGCCCTTCTCCGAAGACTCAGGGCGGCTTACAATGTGTTTTGGGCAACAGGTTTTTCTAAGGTTTTGATTTATGTCTTGGTCCTTTTATCTTTCTCCTGTTTTCCTTTGTGTTTGAGTGACCTCAGTAATAATGAATAATAATTATTTAAAACAAATGATTATACACACACCATTATTTTCTTTAGATACAACACAATTTTATTTTCATTGCCCTGTTTTTTATAACACTACACATTTTTAATCCTAGTCCTTTGACCCTCCAAACTGAATTCCTTTCTATTAATTTCTTGTACATTTAGTAAATCTGATGAATAGTCTCAATATTTTATAACACAAAATAAAGACATGATGAAACTTGAACGTTACACTAGAAAAGACTGTAAGCCCATATAGAGCTAGATATATTTTGAATGCTTGATTTTTATGTCCTTTATTTGTATTTTTGCTGTATGGAATTCTGATAATGCAAATACACAGTGAATTATTGAAGATTAGAAGAGAGAGAAATTGTAAAATGACACTTCCACTTACATGTGATTACAAATTAATCATGTCTAATTACAATTTACTATGATAAATGCAGAAAGTGAAGAGAAACTAAAGAGCCTCTTGATGTGGGTGAAGGAGGAGAGTGCAAAAGTTGGCTTGAAACTCAACATTAAGAAAACTAAGACCATGGCATCTGCCAATTCCTGGCAAACAGATGGGGAAGAAATGGAGGTAGTGATAGACTTTATTTTCTTGGGCTCCAAGATCACCACAGGTGGGGACTGCACCAAGAAATTAAAAGCTTTTCTCCTGGGGAGGAAAGCTATGACAAATCTAGACAGCATACCAAAAAGCAGAGACATCACCCTGCTAACAAAACTGTGTATAGTCAAGGCGATGGTTTTCCCAGTTGCAAGGTATGGCTCTGAAAGTTGGACCATTAGAAAGGCTGAGTGTCAAAGAATTGGGGCCTTTGAACTATGGTGCAGGAGAAGACTCCTGCGAGTCTCTTGGACTGCAAGGAGATCAAACTGGTCAGTCCTAGTGGAGATCAACCCTGACTGCTCTTTAGAAGGCCCAATCCTGAAAATGAAACTTAAATACTTTGGCCATCAAATGAGAAGGAAGGACTCACTGGAGAAGAACCTAACGCTGGGAAATATTGAGGACAAAAGAAGAATGGGATGACAGAGAATGAGGTGGCTGGATGGAGTCACTGAAGCAGTTGGTGTGAGCTTAAATGGACTCTGGGGGATGGTGGAGGACAGGAAGGCCTGGAGGAACATTGTGCATGGGGTCATGGTGGGTCGGACATGACTTCGCAACTAACAACAACATGATAAATAAACATGATGTATGTCTGAATGAGTAGACAAACTGGAATTATATAATTAAATCCTATGGTAATGAACTGTAATGTTTTTTGAATTTTTCTGTTCCACAATGGATTAATACCCATTTATTGCATTATTCAATAAGGTTTGAGTATGTTAATATCAAGCGATCTCTTCTTCATACCTGACACATGTCAAGGCAATGTAATCCATTAAACACAAATAAACATAGTTAATTTTGTGCCTTGTTATTTTCTTAGGAAAATATGCTTTAAAAATATGGGTGTTAAGACCAGTGATATTTGAATGACTACTGGAAGAGTTTTATTATTAAGGATAAATTGCAAAATTATTGATTTTGTGGATGCAAAGAAATTTAGCATTTCCTCTTTCCTTTCAGTTTTAAGCCTTTTATGCAGTGTTTTTTTTCTTTCATAGAAAATTTCTGACAGTTAATGCATTATTAAACAATATTTTGAAACTGATAATCTTCTCAAAAATAGAACCATGGGAATTAATAAATAAATAATGCGATAAAAGATTTTTGGAACCACTCATGTATACTTGCTAACCCAGTAATGCTTGATGTAATGATGTACTATATTGAAAACCAACAAAACATAACGGTAGTTTAACTTTTTCAGAAAATGACCTTTGAATATTGGAGCTAGGACATTTGTGAGCCAATGTTTTTATTGCAGTCTGGCATTTGAGAACCTTGTAAAATATTATTGATTTGTACTGCTTCTTAGAAACTTAGCTACAACCTTTAGGGTGAACATAACTTGAACTCTTCATGGATCATCTTAAACATTTCAGTCTGTGATTGAATTGTTCATCTTGGTTAACAGTCTTCTATTGCAGTTACAGCAAGTGTTACTTAAATGGTTATTTTTAAGAAGTCTGTTCATGCTGGAATTTTAACTGAAGTCTTTGCATTTTCAGAACCATTAATCTGGTACTTTTCATAGAAGTTTGATTTTCAAAGATTAGACAAATATTTTTAATACATATAATTATGACATGAATTTATCTGTGATGCCCAATTCTGATTGATAATTCAGTCTCTAGCAAAACAACAAGTGATACAGCAGAGTATTTATACTTTTTGCTGGTGATTTATTATAAATAATAAATCACAAGCAAAATAGCATATTTAAATAGCAATATAAACAGCCTATTTCATACAAAGCTCTATTTCATGCAACTATTTTATCAGTGGCCATCCAAATTCATTACTCCACAACTAAAATTATGAGACTTCTAATTCTCATGTCTTTTCCATACAATGATGTAATTCACAAAGCTTTTCATGGAATCATAAAATTACTTTTGACCATATTTTTTCATGATCCAACAGTGAAATAAATATGTGGATCCGATTCAAAATATATTGTACAAAGGTAAAACAGGTGAAAATGGTATAGGCAATTAAATACATCAAAATGGCAAATGGGATTGTTTTGGTTGACTATTGGACTTGCTGAACTGCAAAAGTAGCACTTTTTAGAAACAAAGTTTACAGAAATATTGAATTAACCCTGTTTCAGCTGGAAGTTTTCCTGGCAGAAACTAAAAAATTAAGTCTAGGCTTGATTCTGAGAAACAAACTGGATGGAAATTTTTTTTTCTTTTGTTATACTGATGTACACAAAGGGAAGGATCTATCTAAAGAAGATAGAATGAGAATGAGGTGGCTGGAGGGAGTCACTGAAGCAATTGGTGTGAGCTTAAATGGACTCCAGGGGATGGAAGAGGATAGGAAGGTCTGGAGGTACATTCTACATGGGGTTGCGATGGATCGGACACGACTTTGAAACTAACAACAACAACAAAGAAGATAGATGATCTTGCTGATACTCTTATCAGCAAAAGTAAGGAGGAGATGATGAGGAAAATATCTATATATATAAAGCAGAGTGTGGGTATGTGTGTGTGGGTATGTAGGTGCCAAATATGTTCTTCAGTGCCTGCACCAATCCCCACCAAACTTGGCACATACATACCTTACCCTCCTGAGATGAGCACTGGGGGGAATTATGAATGCTGTCAGAGGTCTGTGCCCCCCAAAAAGGGTGCCAAAGTGACTCCCCACAACAATGACCAGCAATGCATACTGCACAGGTGCAGGGGACTCTGGAGGTGGTGGAGGCCAGGAGGAGCCAGCAGCAGAATGCTCTGGGCCTGGGCAGAACCAGCAGACAATGAAGTGCCAGGACCAGTTTTCAAGGCCTGGGCGAGGCACCAGCAATGGGGCAGGCAGCATGGGAATGGGAGAGGCAGCAGGACACAGTGGAAGAGCTAGCGGGACAAGTTTCCCAGGCACAGAGAATAAGGAAGGCAGCGGTGGTTCAACAGCAATGGGGCAGGCAGAGAGGGTGGGGCTCCTGTTGACCTAACACCAACTCCAAAGGCTGCCTGCTCCTACAACCGACAGCTGACTAGCGCTGAATGCAAAGCAGCTGAAACAGTTGATGGGCTCAACATTGAGCTTTGCATTCTGCGCCAGTCAGCTGCGTGTTGTAAGAACAGGCACAGGACAACAGCAGTACCACCCACCTGGGCAGGTGCTGCAGTCTTAAGCTGCTTTTGTGATTAGTGCCTGTTGGTGGCGCCAACGGGGCAGCAAGCAGAGGAGGCAGCAGAATAAGTTTGCCAAGCCGCACTGTACCCAGGCAAAGCCGGATATCCAGCTAGTACTAAATAAATTCCAGGATAAAATAGGAAAGAAACAAATGGAGGGTAAATTGTTTAATTCTACTGACAAGCTGGATCTGTAAAAGCAAGGCTTCATCTGGTAAGGTAGCAGAATTCAGAACATGAAGGGACTATGCACTTACACAGCTTCTAGATTCCAATAAAGGATACTACCTCACTCATTCATCTAATATCTAGTCCACGACAAATAAATTGAGTTTAAATAAGACATCAACACCTTTATCTAGCATGCTTATCATGGCTGAGGATTCAGACTATGATGAAGTTTTCCAGCTAAACTTGTTAAAATGTCAGCCTTAGGAGATGGGAAGCCAAGAATCACCTGTGGCTGATCAAACATAGGCAGAAGCTGAACAGGTGTAAGAGTCAGAGGAGGATGTAAGGATTCCAAGCCCTAGTAGCCCTACTTTCCGCAAGTAGAGCAGAGAGCAGAACAGTGACAGTCAGTTTGGTTTTTGCCAAATAGAGGGAGAGGCCTTCATAATAGAAGGCAGCTGGTTGCAGCCTGATTAAGAGGCAGTACAGACCAATGTTCCTTTGATGTAAACATCTGTCAGATCTCCAGCTCTTTCATCCTATCTTGTGGATTCTGTTTATGAAAATCTGACTACTGACTGGCTCTTTGAACTTTGGACTGATTATGCATAAGGTGAAACCACTTAAGCAACCTTTCTTTTCCAGTTTTCATTTGCATTCCCTTCCTTATGTGCCATTATCTCTTTAGCCTTTAGTAAACTGCTAATCTCCATAGCAACTGCATTTGACTATGCAGTTATCTTGAAGCAGGACAATATCTAAAAATCTTTTCTTCCGCTCATTTTTCCTTAGAGTGTTCTGGGTTACTCTCAGCAGGATTGCCAGATGGAAGTCTGCGAACACAAGAAGCATGAAGCAAAGTATGTGTTTAATTATTCTCATAAACAATATTATTGCTAATATTGACTACGGACTAGACTTTCATAATAGATATCAGGAGAATAGTACTGAGCTTGCTGAAGCTATGGTTGGCTTCAGTATTCTAAGGCAGAAGTCATCGGGAACTTTGATCAGAATGATGAAAAATAACGTTGGAAATGCCTTTTGACAAGAGATCCTATTAAGAGCATGATAAAATTTTGCTTTTTGCATAAGAAGAAGATTACAAAAGATGTTAATACCCCATGAAATCACCGAGGAATCAAGTGAATCCACAGATTGCACTTGTTTTCAGTGGAATTCTGAAAGATGGAAGAACTCTACTTGGTCTCAGAAAGTGAGAAATCACACTCAGATTCTTTATCTGGAAAAAAGATCATAATTTCTTATGCCTAGAGCACTGATGGTGAAACTTTTTGTCATCATGTGCCGAAAATGCTCATGCACACCCATGAGTGCCCTCATGAGTACCTGCACCCATAATCCAATGTGTGCCCCCCCCCCATGCTCTCCCCCATGCATGCGCACATGACGGAGCAGAGCTGAAAATTTAGCTACCAGTTTGGGGAAAACAGAGCAAAATTTAACAAACGGTTTGGCATTTGAAGCTTTAGCTAATTGGCGTAGCAGCGCTGATCAGCTGTTTTTTGGTTCTGCTGCATCATATGCACATACATGGGGGTTATGTGCGCATGCATGGAGGGAGTGCAGGGGGTGTGCATGCATGCGTAATGAAGCTGAGCAGGGCAAACCAAGAACAACTTACAGCAAGAAGAACAAAAAGCCCTGCAAACCCTAAAGAATGACAACAGCATAATTATCCTCCCAG
>JANHFR010009296.1:0-14982 GCA_032468015.1 Mimophis mahfalensis | reverse complement strand
TCCTCATTATCCTATCCACTGCCTCGGGAGTCACAGGATCGAAATCCTCCCATATGACCTGCTCAAGCCCACCAGTTGTTTAGTTTTTACTTCCATCCGTTTTGACTTAAAACGTCATGAATGGAGCTGGACAAAAGCACTAAAGGAAGGGGCTCACCAAGGCAGAAAGCAAAGTAAGAATAAAACAAAATTTCCTGGGACTTCAAATGCATTCTTCTGATGAGGTGTCCTAAGATTGTATTGATCGCTTTTTGCAGCTGTGTTATAATGCAGGTTTATATTCAGCCTGCAACCTTTTTGCAGAAATGCCAAAATCAAGCCAGGTATCCCTGGTTCTCAGGGCCTCTTTCCCAAGGGAAGACACCTTGCATCTATCTCTTACCAACTTGGTTTTGGATTTTATTTCTGCCTTCTACAGCATTATGCATTCTATTCTATTTGGCATGATCTGCAAATCTGATAAGCTCCTCATCCCAGACACCAATAAACAGCTTGAAGATTAAAGGCCCCGAGCTGAGCCTATTTCACTCTCCAGTTGGTATGGAACTGTTAGTGGGCACTTTTGAACCAGGGCTGGCAGGTGTGCAGCTATTTGGATATAAAACGGAAAAAGTGTTTCGGGGTCTCGGAGGCAGGCTGTCTGTACCAGTCAGGGCCTTCTTAGAGAAAAGCTGCCTTTGCCTGACCTTGAGCGGAATCTGCACTTGAATACAAGCACAATGTAAGCCCCAGAAAGGAGGGTGTTTAAGGAGGTAACAACAGGGTCATTAATGCTCCCTTGCCACCCCAGGTGTGAGGTTTCTTTAAGGAGGTAACAACAAGTGCAGGGAGTGCATCCATGCTCCTCCTGCCCATCACTGCAGCCCGCCCTTAATTGGCTACTGATCAGAATGTTAATGGGTGGCATCCACACACACAGGAAAGAGATGGAGCTTGTAGCTCGCCACCCGAAAGCAACAAGCTCCTTCACACAATCTATTATAGAAGTTCCCCAGTAAAAAAAAAAAAAGATTTTGACAAGACAAGTCATTCCTGTTTTTGAAAGCTCCATGTTGAATTCTGCTACTCACCTCATCATTATCAGGGTTTTCAAAGATCAGTCTCTTTACTTCCTGCTTGGCAAAAGTCTTCTTGAGGATTAGGTGGGGCTGATGGGTCTGTAGCTTGTGGGGTCTTCCTTTCTTCCCCCACTGTTTGAAGATTTGGAGACTTCTTGTCCAACCACCTGGGATCTCAGAATTCCCCAAAGATAATCCATAAGAGTTTAACCAAGATGGTCAATACCTTTCTATAGTAAGCTAGGACACAGTACATCTGATCCTGGATATTTTAAAATCTTCAGTGTAAATAGATATTATCTGACTCTAGGCTTTAGTTCTCCCCTCTCATCTTGCTCTTCACCACTTCCTGACATTCTCACTGATAAAGATTTACCCAGAATAGGACTAGAGAAACTGGTTCATTTCCACCTATCAGCATTTATATTGCATTATTATTTATTCAATTGATATCCCGCCTTTCCTCCCTAACAAAAGGAAACACAAGGCGGCTAAGATAGTATATTGATTCATCCTTTTCCTTTTATTCTGAATGTATCTGATGAAGTTGTGCTTGTTTCTCGTGGCACCCATTGCCAACCATAGAAGATTCCTTTTCCTGATTTCCTATCAAACAGGTATTTGCTGGAACTCATTTCTATTTTCAAAACTTCACATAAAGCTTTTTGTGCATCCACACTGACTTCTTCCATTTCTTTCTTCATTTTAATTATTCGCATTGTCTTTTTAGAATCTTCTTTCTAGGAACTTCTGTCCTTGCATTTCTTTTTCCATTAGCTTCTCCTGCCACGGCATCTCATTTCCCACCGCTCTGAGTTTTGGCTACATACAGCTATCATTCAGTTGCTTTTGGTGCTTACAATCCAGCAGGCAGTATTTTATAGAAGGAAAGTGATGGAAATGTTGGTTCCTCTTCTTCCTGGGGGCATCCCAGATTCATGCCTGTCCAAAGATTCCATCCCTGCAGGTGATGAGGCACCCACAATTCCAGGAGACAGGCTGTTCTGCTGCTTTGTAGCTCTCATGTGCAAGAACTTCCTCCACATTTCAAGTGTGAATCACCCTTTCACTGGTTTAGTCCTACTCTTGGTGACTATATAGAGAATAAATCCACGCCCTCTCCCTGTGTTGGATGGCTGCTCTCACGGCTCTCCTCAGCCTCTTTTAGCCTCCAAGCCCTGCACCATCCTTGCTGCTCTCCCATGGCCCCTTTCTGTTTCTCAGGGTCCTTGTCATATTGTGGCGGCAGACAGTCTTCTTGGTGGAGACTGGGCAGGGCAGCTCAGAGCAGAACAGTCAGTGATCGCAACACTACATTTCTGTGAATGCAACCCGAGATGCATTAACTCTTTCGATAGCTGCAGCAGTTGGTGATTCATGTGTAATCAATGGTCTACCAGGATGCCCAGATCCTTCTCATGCATACCACTGCCAAACCAAGTATCTCCTATTATGCACCTGTGCCCCTGATTTTTCTGATAAAATCAGAACCCAATATTTCTCCCCACTCAACTTTATTTATTTATTTATTTATTTATTTATTTATTTATTTATTTATTTATTATTTTTAATCCCATTTATATGCCGCCCTTCTCCAGAGACTCAGGGCGGCTTACAATCTATTTGGTCAGATAAGACCCAATATTTAATTTTATTGAGATCCTTTTAAATATTGTGTCTGTTTTTTGAGTGGTTAGCTATCTCTTTCTCCCAGCTTAGTGTCATCTGCAAATTTGCTGAGGATCCTTTCTATTTCCTTGTTTAAGTAATTTATGACAACATTGAGGAACACATTGGGATGGCCCTGGGATGGAATCCTGAAGTACCCTACTGCAAACACCTGGATGTGGATCCATGAAGGACCACATTATGGATTCTGTTGTTCAGCACCAAATTCATTTGGTGGTGGGGCCATCCACTCCACATTTCCCCTCTTATCAAGAAAGAGCCTATAGTCATCCTTTTCAGAGTCCTTAAAGGATCGTCTGTCAAAAACTACTTCCTTGACAGCATTGGCATTTGCCATTGGTGACGGTTTCTCACCACTCTGTCTTCTGGTGGCCTCTTTTTAAATTGCTTGTCATTAAATTGCTAAGCATGGAGAACAATCTCTTTCCATTGGTGTTCCTGCTACTTCCATTTCCTCTATTCAGTCATTCACTTCTGTTACAGTTTCTCAGAGACAGGAGCCCCTGACCCCACTTCTTCTTCTATGCAAGGACGGAGTTTGCCCTGTGAGGTCAGTACTGTACCTTGTCCTGGGAAATGGGAATCAAGGCCCGACAGGCCAGGGAGCCCAATGGCAAGGGGGTTCCCGCTGCTTACTGCCTGGAACCCAGGAGAACGTCTTCTGCTTTCTTCCTGTACTCGAGGCTGATTATATGCCATCAAGTTAATATTTATTTTATTTTTATTTTATTTAATCCAATTTATATGCCGCCCTACTCCCGGAGGACTCAGGGTGGCTTACAACATAGTAATATTGATTCTTGGTGACCACACAGATTTTCTTCAGGACCATATGTGCGCAATCTGGTTCTCAGATCTTCCAGCGGAGCCCCCACTTTAACAGAGTTCATCTGCCTTGCCTTCCCCGCACTAGCCCTAGGAATCCTGGAGTAGCCCAAGCTATTCGAGGTTTGCACTAACAAGGAACCTGTGAGCAGTTGGATCCACTTTTCCACAGGTGGATCTCCTTTTTTTTCTTCTTCCCCAGAATAGAATTCCCTGGGCATTCCCTTTTGCTCTATGCAGGGCCATCCCTTGGTAGCTGAGATCTCTGCTGGCAGCATATACTTCAGTGCAATGCAAGTACAAATCTCAAGATCACTTTGAGGATTGGGACATGTGATTCAATATCTTGTGTATGTCGACCACATTCAGCAGATGGGATCCTGTCCCATTGCCCATTGCCTTCTGCAACTTGAAAAATAACTTCCACAGGGTTGATGATGAGTCTTCAGTCAGAAAGCAAGCCTGGGTGTTTAGTTCCCAGGTCCAGCAATGGCTCTTTGGGTGATAACAACCACCTACCTGAGGACACTGAACCTGAAAAAGAGTACTTCTTGCAATAAGATTTTCCAGAATATCACGCTGGACATTCTGCCTAGGAGGTGAGCCCTGATCTGAGTTAAGGGTGTGCCAGGGTCCAGACCTTCTTTTCAAAATCCTCCAGTAACTTCCTTGGATGCTGCCCACAGTGCTGCCGGAGTCAAGCCTGGGGTTCCCAGGAGGGGCAGCAATTAGACAGAGGTCCCCCTGCCTGCCTACTTCTATCCCATGTGTCTTGAGAAGAGGGGGGATGGGGGAGGTGAGCTGAGTGATGTTATGGGCATGGACAGATGGGAAAGTATAAGGGGAAAACCTGCTTGTTCCGCCCTGTGGTCAGGCGAATAAGGTTTAGTGAAGCGCGGTCCTAGCAAGCAAGAGATTTATTTATTTATTTATAATTATATTTATATACTGCACTTTTCCAAAAAGGACTCAGGGCAGTGTACAGGGCTTTAAAAAACATGGAATATAAAGAGATGCTGGAAAGACATGCTGCTCTCCTGCACGAAGCTCCTCTCTCTCTTGACAATCCTCCTCTCCCTCCCCCAGTTCTTCTAGGTCTGCCCAAGAAAATGACACTCCGTGGGGGTGGCTTCCCCCAGCCATACCAAGCAGCCCAGCTGCACCTGCATTGGGGATCAGGGCACACCCGACCTGGCTCCGAACACACAGTGGATGGGCACCGTTATGCGGGTGAGGTAAATCCCACTGTCTTCTCCACGGCTCCTGCCAAATAGCTCAAGCTGCCTTGCTGGGCTGCTGTTCCCTTTCCTAGGTCAGGAGAGATGAAGTACTTTGCTGGCCTTGAAGCCAAACCCAGGTATAGAGCTGCTGATGAGTTGTGTAGGGTCTTTTGATAATATAATAAAATTATTTGAACAAGAAAAAAATGTGTATGCTTTGCAAAATGTAATATAATTATTTGAATGGGGAGTACAGGCCTTTCCACTCTTCTAGAACCCCAAGGGGCTGCAGTAAGGTCTTTGGAAGAAAGGCACAGCTCTGTGATCAAAAGTTATTTTCCTTGAAATTCCAGTTTCCTCTCTCTACCTCACAGGGAGTGGGGAGAACATAGGTGAAACATTATTTCCTCCCAGGGTTTTGTTGCTATTGTGTAACATAGGTGCTTAGGATTATCCTGACAGCCCCATGAAGTACGGTATTCTTTGTGAATAAGCTGCAGAAACATGCCGGGGACCAGCAGGGGTGCTTCTTGAGCGTGACCAGTGCTGTTCTCTCTGTTTGCTTCCAGATTCATGTGGTTCATTACAGCTCCCGTTTTGAGAGTTTCCAGGAGGCTATGAGTGAGCCAGGAGGTTTGGCTGTGCTGGCTGCATTCCTGCAGGTGATGTGTGTGTGTGTGTGTGTGTAAGAAATGAGGGGTGGGCCAGGCAGGTGCACTGCTGCGGGAGTGACCCTTGGAACACTGGCAGCATTTCCACCAGCTGCGCTTCAGAGCAGCTCCAAGAAATGTCTATTGTTGTTTTAGAAGATCTTAGTTTTGTTTTGTTTTTTAATGTACAATGGATGATGTTGTTTGTACATAAATCAGGAGCCCCTGGGTGTACCTCTTTCGGAACTTATTGTCTTGGGGGATTTCAACCTGCCTTCCCTGGGTGGGGCATCTGAGGTGGCTTGGGAGTTCATGGCTTCCATGACAGCCATGGACCTAACTCAATTAATACAAGGCCCTACTCATAGTGGAGGACACATGCTCGACCTTGTTTCTATCTCTGGACAGTGGAGTGGTGATCTGGGTAGGGGAGTTTCCACCATCCAACCCCTGTCATGGTCCAATCGTTCTCTCCTGCGACTTGACTTCCAGTACGCCACCCCACGCTGCTGGGAGGCAGAGCCAACCAGGTGGTTCCACCCCAGGTGCCTGATGGAGCTGGATAGGTTCCAGATGGAGCTTGGGTCATTGCCTGCATCCCTTGCCCACAGCACGGTCGAGACCCTGGTGGAGGCTTGGGAGAGGGCAGCCACCGGGGCCCTGGATCGTGTCACGCCATTGCCACCTCTGACCCGCTTCAGATCCCAGGTGGCCCTCTGGTTTACCGAGGGGCTCCAGGAGATGAAGTGCAGGAAAAGAGGCCCAGAGGGCCGCTGGAGGTCCACCAGGTCTGAGTCTGACCGAACACGGTTAAGAACCCATATTAGGTCTTATCTCGTGGTGATGGAGGCGGTGAAACGCACTTACTTTGCCGCCCTCATTGCATCCACGGATAACTGCCCAGCCGCTCTGTTTGGGGTAACCCGTTCCCTCCACCATCAGGGGACAAGGGAAGATCCCTTATAGGATCGAGCTGAGGAGTTTAGCAGTTATCTGCAGGATAAAATCGCTCAGATCCGGGCCAGGTTGGACTCTAGCTGGGTGGGGCCGGGCAAGGAGGTGATGGTTAGTCGTCGGGAAATCGTCTGGGATGAGTTCAACCCTGTAATTCTGGATAAAGTGGACAGGATCATGGGTAGGCTGAGTGCCACCACATGTTTATTGGACCCGTGTCCCTCCTGGCTGGTTTATGCCACCCGGGAGGTGACACAAGGCTGGCTCCAGGCAGTGGTCAATGCTTCCTTGGAGGAGGGTGTCTTTCCTGCCGTCTTGAAAGAGGCGGTGGTGAGACCCCTCCTCAAGAAGCCTGCCTTGGACCCGGCTGTTTTAAACAACTTTCAACCCGTCTCCAACCTTCGCTTTGTTGCAAAGGTTGTTGACAGCGTGGTGGCACGTCAGCTCCCACTGGTCCTGGATGAAGCAGATTATCTGAATCCGTACCAGTCAGGTTTCAGGCCTGGGTACAACACGGAAATAGCATTGGTCGCACTGGTGGATGATCTCTGGCGGGCCCGGGACAGGGGTTGTTCCTCTGTCCTGGTCCTATTAGACCTCTCAGTGGCTTTCGATACCATCGGCCATGGTATCCTGCTGTGACGTCTCGAGAGATTGGGAGTGGGGGGCACCGTTTTGCGGTGGTTCTCCTTCTATCTCTCAGGCCGTTCGCAGTTTGTGTTTGCAGGAGGGCAGAGGTCATCCCCTAAGCCCCTCACCTATGGGGTGCCTCAGGGGTTGGTCCTCTCCCCCCTCCTGTTCAACATCCACATGAAGCTGCTGGGTGAGATCATCTGTGGTTTTGGGGTGAGATATCATCAGTACGCTGATGATACCCAGCTTTTTATCTCCACCCCGAACCAACCCAGTGATGCCCTTGATGGGATGTCCCGGTGCCTGGAATTGGTGCGGATCTGGATGGGGAGGAACAGGCTCCAACTCAACCCTGCTAAGATGGAGTGGCTGTGGATACCGGCATGGTGTATGGTCCAGGATGTTCCCTCTTTGGTGATGGGGGGGGAATCCTGCCCCCTTCCCAGCGGGCGCGTAATCTGGGTGTCCTCCTGGATTCACAGCTGTTGTTGGAGGATCATCTGATGTCTGTGACCAGGGGGGTGTTTGCACAGGTTCGACTTGTGCATCAATTATGCCCCTTCCTGGACCATGATGCTCTATCCACGGTCACTCATGCCCTCGTCACCTCTTGCCTTGACTACTGCAATGCCCTCTACATGGGGCTACCCTTGGGGAGTACCCGGAGGCTTCAGCTGGTCCAGAATGTGGCCGCGCGGGTGGTGATGGGAGTATTTTGATACTCCCATGTTACACCGCACCTGCGCAAGCTGCACTGGTTGCCGGTTGTCCTCCAGATGCGCTTCAAGGTTTTGGTTGTGATCTATAAAGCCATATATGGCATCAGCCCAGGGTATTTGCGGGAACACCTCCTGCCAGTGTCAGCCCCCCATTGACCGGTGCGGGGTCACAGAGTGGGCCTCTTCCAGGTGCCATCGGCCAGACAGTGCCGGCTGGTGGCACCCAGGGGGAGGGCCTTCTCTGTGGGCACTCCGACCCTTTGGAATCAGATGCCCCTCGAGCTCCGGACATCCCCTGACCTTCGCTCCTTCTGCCACGACTTGAAGACGTGGTTGTTCTGGATGGCTGGCCTGGACTGAGTGGGGCTTTTAAAAATTTATTTTAATTGGGTTTAGTCATTTATTCAAATTTAATTTTAATGATTTATTGAACTCTCTTGATTTAATATGTTTTTTAATATTTGTATTCTGTGTTTTTATTGTTGTTCGCCACCATGAGTCCCTCAGGAGAAGGGCGGCATATAAGTTCAATAAATTCTAATTCTAATTCTAATTCCCTCTGGAGAAGCCGGACCCTTGGTCACATGAGGCTGAGTACCTACATACCTCTTGCTGCTGTTTTTGTCTCCCGTTTCAGGTAGGGATGGAAACAAATGAACCATATCAGCACATCCTCAAACATCTGCATGGTATCAAAGAGGAAGGTAAAAGGGGGCAGGGGCAGTTCCCTCCCTCTCTCTGCTTTGGGCTCAGCAGAAAATCCCCTGGCAGGAGATCTGGGGGTACTGGAGCCAGGCAGCTGCTGCCACCTGCAGGTGATGCTACCATTTCCATGGGGCATGTCTGCATCCAGGGTGCCTTGCAAGAAAGTAAGAACCAGTAGGTCTCTCTGCACCAGCCCTCAGTCGTTACCCCATCTACTTTTAAAAACCTCTTCCCTACATGACACACCCCTCCGAGTCAGGAGACCAGGGCTGATGAGGCCAGGAACTGAAGTCAGGAGGAGTGGGCAGACTGGCACAGTCTTGATTAGCCACAGCTGTTGCTCCTTGAGTGAGTGCCAACGATGTCTCTGATCTTTCCTCCGAGTGAGATGCTCTTAGGGTGACCTTTGGGGTGCCCTTCTATTCAGGCGGCAGGACCCTCCTCGATGGCTCACATCCATGTGTTTCTTTGCATCCTCTTGACAGAGGTTTCTCATTTCTTAGGAGAGGAAACTGAAGTTGCCGGCTTTGATGTAGCCAAGCTGCTTCCTTATGATGTTGACCACTATTTCCGCTACAATGGCTCGCTGACCACCCCACCTTGTTATCAGACGGTGAACTGGACAGTCTTTAACCAGACCGTTCGTCTCTCCCAGGAACAGGTTTGTGCTCTGTGGTCCTCCTCTCTTACTCCTTGGAAAACCTTGCCCCTCTGGGTGACCATGGCTGGCCCTTCTCACTGCAGATCTTGGTGCTGGAGGAGACCCTCCAAGGAGATGATGATGAGCCTATCCAGAGTAACTTCCGGCTGCTGCAGGACCTTTATGGCCGGAGTGTCCTCTCAAGTTTTCACAGCCTTGAGAAGGTTCAGCCAACAGGTAAGTGAGTCAATACCACCTGTTTTCAGAAAGGAAAAGGATTTCCTGCCAAGCAGCCTTCCATACAAGAATTCTTGAATCCAAGAATACTACATTTATAAGGATATCTTTGGAGATTTTCTAGCCCAGTTCTAGTCTACTCCAAAATTGTCCAGTATCACCTTAATGGCCCATTTGGGGCCTGATCCAACCCTGCACATCCTGGCACTGAAGGTAGAACAGCTCTCTTCCCTCTCTGGGGGCGCCTTGGGCCCCTTCCTCAGCTTGACCTCCATCTCTGGACGTTCCATCAGAATCCACCCTCAGGACTCTCCACCTTTTCGTACTTAAAGGTTAACTTTCCAGTTTTGGAGATGAATCTCCCATTTTTGCTGGGCCCTTTTTTATTATCTCCTATCTCACATGAGCTTGTGGCCAGAGAATATGACTTCTTAATTTTTTTAAATCAAGGTAGTGCCAACAGTCAGCATAAGCACTTTGGTAATGAGATCAGCTCTGTCTTCTCCAGATGACGAGCTAGGAGCCCCTCAGGATCCCACAAGCAGCAGAAACCCCAGGCAGGCGGAAAGGAGGCAGAGGTGGCAATGGCTCCCAAACGAGAGGGGGCCTTCAAGCCGCTCAACTCTCTCCAAAGCCGGCTAAACAAAGAGCAGGGAATCCAGCTCCATGCCTATGTCCAACCCTGGGAGAAGCAGATGTTGGTCTTGTCTGGTGGTGGTGGGGATGCCTCCCCACCCTCCTTTTATTAATGCCCATCTTCCTTTTTTGGGAAGAGAGCCACTTTCATTGTATGCTAAAATCCCAGGAGGCAGAGCATTTCTACATCATGGGAGGTGGGATTCCCCCCAAGAATGTAATAGAAGGACAGAGTCTGCCTGTAGTATATGATCTAGCAGAGACCCAAATCAAAAAGGGGTTTCTAACAACCAGCATGGAAAGCTGGCTGACCAGCTGCCACCAAGTGGGCATCACCCCACCCCAACCCCCAGACTGGTGAAACAAGGCAGCTGTTGGCAAGGATGTGTTTGAGCAGCCAAAGCTTCCACCTTCTTCTCTTTGTGGGCAACCTCTGTGGAGTGAAAGGCTGCCACTCATGCGAAACTATACAGGCATGGAGGGGGGCGGATTTTGCCAGCACCTCCTCTTCAGGCAGGTACACAAAGTCTGCTTACACTCCCTTGCAAAGTCCACACCAGGGAGTGAAAGGGGGGAGTGACTCATTGAGATGACTGAAACTCAGCCACCATCTTCTGGGAGCCGGAAAGTCTTTCCTGGTTTGCACTTTGGCTTCAGCCTTTCTAGCTGAGCTGGTTTTGTTAAAAATGGATGATTGGGGGCTCAGACATGGGTGGATGATAAAAGGGGGTTCTTGACTGAATTTACCATAATGAACCAAACTAAAAAGACACTGTGGGAAGAAGCAAAGGATTGAGGCAACTTCCAAGTTGAAGAAGCCATCTGCGAGAATCCATATATGAATTGCTATTGCCAAACTTTAATTTTGGCGATAGCAATTCACACATGTCCTAACTAGGACATCTAAATATTTGACACCCCTTGAAAGGTACATCAGGAAGTACACACAGCTGCACCCCTCGCTTCTGGTCTGGGGAACTGCTGACCAAGATCATCTCCCCCTTGCTGCCCCCCCACCCCGGCCTAGAACTGTGGCCAGACGCCAGCCCAGCCTGCCCACTGGCCCAGTGGACTGGAGGAACTTGGTGTATTTATACCTTTCTTTCACCTTCCTAGAGATCTCTCGGTAAGGAGAAAGGGGCGGGATGCCTTTTTCCCATACCTGGGAAATGGAGGTCACTTGGTGCATCTGATGGAAGCAGCACCCAAGGTGATCTTTCCATTTGTATACTTCACAGTGCTTTGCTGTTTTATTTATTAACTAGCTGATGACCCAGCTTCGCCCGGGTATAGTGGGGCCTGGCTAACTCATCCTGCTGCTTCCTCCGCTGCTTCCCGCTGCCTCCACCGTTCTTGGTCAGCCCCACTGGGCTCAAACCCTCGCAGCCTCATCCAGGATGGAGGGGAGACGGCTGGGCAGCAAAGGCCATTGCCTCCCCTAGCCATTGTTCCTACAATTTTCAGCGTTCTTTGCCCAATTTGCATGCCTTGCCTTTATTGGCTGGAGAGCCTCCAATTTGCATGAGTTGCCTGGTAACTGTTCCCACATGCTCAGTACAGATTTTCTGCTGTAGAAATGTGGGAGTGTCTACTTCGGCACCCTTTTTCATGGACAAAGACTGGTCAACCGTGTTTCTGACCATCACCACCCCAGTGCTCATCTCTGGAGTTCAAAGTAGGTGCCTATGAAGTGTGGGCCATTTTGATACATGGGTGAAAAAGCCTATTCGGAACATACCCACAAACACTGGCACCGAACACTTCTCTTTTATAAATATAGAATTTAGCTAAGTTTATATGCCACTCCAATTGTGTCTGAGCAGCTTCTAGGCCTTCAAAAGAATAATAGAATTAAAGCTTAATGGTGTAAGGATAATAATATAACAATGCAATAAATAAAATTCCACATGCCAAAAGAACCACAACAATATTTTATCAGAAGACCCTTAGGCAGCTCTCAGTCTTCAAAGTCTGTGACTTCATAGCACTGAGGAAAGGCTGGCTGCTGAGGAGAGCCAACTCTGGGAGCCTTGCAGATGATGATAGGAGACTAACACTCCCCCGCCCCCGCTGCCTAGGTATCCCACTCGCAGCTATGACAGACATCAAAGCTGGCAGCAAGGACCAGGAATTGCACACACAAACAGCCAGTCACAACCAGGGCAATTTTCAGGGCAGACGTATTGCATGAGCAAATCAACTGCTGTATTTGGAGTAGCTGAGGCGCCTTCAAGGGCAGGTCCATGCAGATCACGCTGCTGTAACCCAAAGAGCGTAACAGTGAGCACAGCTCCTGATCCAAGGAAAGGCTGCCTGGGCACAGCTGCCACTTGCTTGATTCCTGAATTACCACCCAGCTCCTCATAGGGAACCAAGAACCCAACTCCAGAGCCAGAGATGGGATATTTCTGGGATTGGAAGCTTCCACACCCAAAGTCATCTTTAGATGTAAAGGTTAGTTGCTGAATGAGGTAGGATGATGAGGGTAATTTATTATATCTGCCCAACTCCCAACTTTGATGAGTTCACAAGGGATGGAAGTGTGCAAAAAAATAAACATTTGTCCACTTGACAAACAGTTCAGCACTGAGCAAGAGTAAGAAAGTAAGCTGTTCCTGCCTGGTTATAGACATACATGTAACCCTTGACTTATGGCATTTATTTGGTGACTGTTCAAAGTTAACAACAGCGCTGAAAAGAGATTTACAACTGTCCTCACATGACCACTGCAGTGTCCCTGAGATAGTATGATTGCCATTTGTGACCTTCTCAAATGGCTTCTGGCAACCAAAGTCAATTGGATAAGCTGGATTTGCTTAATGACTGTGTGATTTGCTTAACAACCATGACAAAAGATGTAAAATGAAGTTTGAGCCTGTGGTGGGGGCAGGGCAGCCGTAGAGAGATCCGGTGGGGACAGGCTGGCTGAGAGGAGTTGCTATGCAGGTGAGGGGAACTGTAAGGTGTTGGTAGGAGGAGAATGCAAGTTCAGGTATCAGAGGGAAAGGAGTTGGGTTTGGCAGGGAAATGGCACCATGTACGTAAAGGTTAAAAATTTGAGCAAGGTGGTGAACGAGGGTAGTATATCTTGAGAGCATATTTAGTGACAATAGGAAAATGCCAGTGCAGGAACTGATGGATTTTGTTTGTTTATTTAAAACATTTATATAGCTACCCATCTTATACAGCTGTTTATACAGCCACAAACTCTCAGAAATTAAAACAACATAGAAGCCATATTAAAACTGTAAAACCCAAACACATTAAAAACTCAGGGAGTTGACCAGAGTTGGTTGAAATATAGGTGGCTATAGAAGTGCTTTAAATAAATAAAAAAAGAAACAAATAAAAGATAAACCTAGTACCAAATCAAGGTTGCGGTATGCAGTCACCTCACCTCCTCCTAGCGCTTGGGAAGAAAACCCAGGTCCTTGGTGCCTCACAGAAGGCTAGGAGAAGAGGGGGGAAGGGATCCATGGGGCACCGAAAAGAAAGGCATGCTCTATGGTTCCCATCAGATGACAATGTTTAAGAGAAGGGACTGGAAACATGCCCAGCCTATCTCACCTGGAAAAGAAAGGTGATCCTACAGGTAGCCTGGCCCTGTGCCACAGAGGGTTTCAAGGTGAGGACCAGTGCCTGGAATTGTACCTGAAGCTGGAGCTGTGGTGGTGCAGCCAGTAGAGTGCTGTATGGAGTACTTAGCTGCCAGCTACCTGCAATTAGGCAGTTCAGATCCCCCAGGCTCAAGGTTGACTCAGCCTTCCATCCTTCTGAGATGGGTAAAATGAGGACCCAGGTTGTTGGAGGCAATAGGCTGACTCTGTAAACTGCTTAGGGAGGATTGAAAGCCCTGGTAAGCGGTATATAAATCAAATGCTATCGCTATTGCTGAAAGAAACTGGGAGCCAGCCAGCCAGGGCAGCAACCCATCATGCTGCCACATTCTGAACCAGTTGAAGTTTCTGAGCGGGACTTCAAGGGCAGCCCCAAATGGAGTACATTACAGTAATCCAAGGCAGAAGGTGACCAAGGTATAAGTGACCGTTAACAAGGTCCTTGGCCTCTCCTTGGATCACCCCCGCCTCCGATTCAAGGTTCGCCGGCCACGGGCTGCTGCGTTTGCCCGGCCTCTGCCGCAGCCCTGGAAAGCACACAAGCCGCTCCCTCCTCGCCCCGCGCCTTATCAGCCATGCCGGCAAAGGCGGCGCCCGGCCCAGGCCAGAGCTCCGTTGGCCAAGCGGAAGGCGCGTTTGCCCGGCTCCTCCCCAGCCGGGGCGAGAATGTCCAGGCTGCATCCCAGGCCCGCCCGGGCAGCAGAAGGGCGCCGAGTCTGACCCTCCTTGGCCGGCGAGAGAAGCCGGACCCGCGGGCTCCTCTACCTCGCGAAGCGACCCCCTCCCAGCCTCAGCTCTGGGCTTGCGGGTTCCCGTTCCCGAACGGCCAACCGGGGCACGCGCTGGCTTACTTCGGCATCTCTCCGCTTTCGACCGACGGGAACCTCGGCTGAAAGGGAAGGTCACCTTCTGGAGAGACGGGTGGCTGTGCAAAGCTCCACCCGTGGCAGAAACTGCGGGAGACTCGCGGCCCCCCGCTTTCCCGCTGAGGTTCGGATAGGCAGCAGACTCGCCCCCTCCCCCCAGGCCGTTTGTGCTCGGGATGAAGCGATTCAAGGGGGGGTCTGAAGCAGGCCTGGGCTGGCTCCGCGAGCGTAGGCCCGCATTCGGACACGCGCGCCTGTAAGGAAACGGGCGAGGAGGCAAAACAGGTCTGCGTGTGTGGCTTTTCGGACTTTTTGTCGGGGCGGGGGCGGGAGGGTAGGAAAAGACCAGGTCCTGACTAAGGCATTCCTTCCCATAGTTGCCAAGCCTCTTGAGAGCCGGCATGCCCAGGTGGGGCCCACTACCAGGAGGCAGGGGGAATCTGGGGTGCGTGTGTGTGTGTGTGATACCTGGACGGGGGAGGGGTCTTTAGAGGAGACCCGCCCAGAAGAACTGGGAGGAGCGTGGCAGGGAC
>JANHFR010009294.1:411778-428550 GCA_032468015.1 Mimophis mahfalensis | reverse complement strand
ATAGATAGATAGATAGATAGAGATAGATAGATAGATAGATAGATAGATAGATAGATAGATAGATAGATAGATAGATCCTTGATTTTTGCACCAGTCCAAATGTGGAAGGGAGCTATGCTGTGTTTCCACAAAAATAAGATCTCGAAAATAAGCCTTAGCTTGAAGTTTATGTGTACACCTAATATAAGCCCACACCCAAAATAAGCCCTAGTTAAGATCCCGCCCACTCCATCCTACCATCTGGTTGTACAAGGTGGTGCAAGGTGCATGCGTAAAAATCAAGCTAGGACGGGGTGAGTGGGTAGAGCTGCCCCACAAACCCCGCACCTGCTTACCTTAGAACTGCCACAGCCAGGCCTCCCACATCCTGACAGCTGTCACAATGCTGCTCAACAGCTGTCATGGCCGCTCGCAGCCAGACACCACGTGGCACATTGCGCCAGTGTCACTGCTTACAACAGGACACTATGCCGCATTGCACCAGTGTTGCCCTCTTGCCACAAGTGGCAGCACCGGCAAAATAAGCCATGTGGCATCTGTCCACAAGTGGTCACAGAAGCCAGTCAGTGGTGCAACAGGTGTTGGGGCATGGGAGGCCTGGGCTGCAGTGGTCTTAAGGTGAGCAGGTAAGACATCCCCCCAAAATAAGACCTTATAAAATAAGCTTATTTTAGGGCCAAAAAGAAAATAAGACCAGGTCTTATTTTCAGGAAAACACAATATTAGGTATAGCAACATATTCACAATGAAAAACTCAGACCTGTGTTGAAGATTGGAACTCATCCAGTTGCTTGTTCACTAAAAATATTTCAGTGCACCAGTATATGTACAAATGTGGGCATGTGTACATTTAGCATAAAATATTAGATTTTCAAAATTGTTATTCCTTGGGGCCTAGGAACAATTTTACCAATATAATTGGATTGATATTTTCTTTGTTGAAATCCCCTTTTAAAACGTCATGGACATGAAAATGATTGAATACTCAATACTTATGCTCCAAATGTAGGGTTTATGTTGGTGAGTATCTCATTTTAACAATATGGATTCCCTACAAAGACTAATAGCAACCAACTCTGGTTCGTTATGGTTTTTGTTTTAAATTTTGAAATTTTTGAAGTGTGCATAAATATATATGCAGAACTCTTAATAAATCCCAAGAAAGAAAGAAAAATCAAACTTTCTAACTTTTATTTAGATAATGTCCTTACCTGGCAATTCATATTTTGGTAATGGCAGTTTTTTATCACGAAAGGGATCCTGAAGACCTAGAAAAGTTAATCCGAAGAAAGCCATCACCTGAGCTTTATGTTTCAGTACTTAGGTTCAACTGTATGCAACTGCAATATTCTATTTCCTGGTTCCTGAAGCATGTTTGCTTTGTTACCGTGGTGATATACTGCTGAACTTAGTACATTACTTAAGAAAGCAGTTTGTGATGCCTTAAGGCAATAATAGTTGATATAACTGAAGAAATTATGTATTTTGGAACCCCATTCCCCATTGTTGTGTCATCAACTTGCACTTATTTGCATACAGCATCAAAGGATGAACAAAAATGCTCCCAGCTGACTTAAGGCTGATCACATTTGTTTTGCTTGCCAGTTGGGAACACCTTGGCTGACCTCAGAAGTTAAGCAAATTTGGACCTAGTCAGTCACCGGAAGAAAGATTACCAGGAAATTCTAACCATGTAGAAAAGACTAAGAACCCTGGAAAAGGACAGTAGCAAGTAGTTTCCTAATGTTTCATGATCTGTCTTGAGGGAATCAAATTTATTTGACTGTATTAAATACCCAATAACCTGAAAGCTAAATCCAACCAACTTGCCTCTGGAGCAATCCTACCAAACCTAATCAAATTTGCCAAAACCAGCTCGAATCTAGGGTTCGGCGACATGCAGCCATCTTCTGATTCTATCAAACCAGTCACGGCTGCCAAATGTAATCGGAAATCAGGGTCTTCCACTGAGTTTTAAAAACCTTTTTAAGAACCAAAAGGTTACGAAATAATCAGTGAGCTCTCATCCCAAAACCTTACGGGGCTGGATGTTAAGCAAAGCATAGAGAATAAGGAAATTGGAGGCAGGGGAAAAAATCTAGATGGATATTGTTTCCATGAAGTCTTTTTTAGCTGTGTTTCCCTCTCCGTTCCCCTTCTCCCATACTTCCAGGACCCAAAACAACGGTCAAGAAAAGACTAATCGCCTACAAATGAAGCGGGCAAGCCAAAACCGGAAGGTCGCTAGCCAGTTTCCGTCCCCCGCTCCGTGCTGGGGCGAAAGTGCGCGCGCGGCGGCGGACTTAGACGCGATCACGTGAATGCTGCCCGGCGCGTGCGTGCCTCCGGCGCATGCTCTGTTGTCGACGGCGACGACGGCCATCATGGCGGTGTCTAGCGCGGCGGCTGCGGGAGGTGGAAGACGCTGGTATTTCACCCGGGAGCAGCTCGCTCGGAGTCCTTCCTGGCGGTTAGGCCTCGACCCAGACAAAGAGTTATCGTACCGGCAGCAAGCAGCTAACCTGCTTCAGGATATGGGCCAGCGCCTCAACGTGTATCCCTTCGGCAACTAGGCCGCGCCTCAAACCGGGGTTGGGCTGGGCAGGGTTACGGGAAGGGGACTAGGCCCGCCGGAGATTCGCGTAAACAATTTGGGAGGCCTGTTAGGTTTAGACTTACGGGGAACGCGGGGGGCTCGCAGTGTTAAAAGGGTATCGCGGTCGTCGTTCCTGTGGGCGGGGAAGTGCTTATATGCCTGGGGCGCTTTAGGCCGGAGTTTGACTTGAAACTGCTAAACAGATTAGGTTTGCTCGGCGGTTGGGGAATGTCAAAAGCACATGTGTAGGGTGTCGGCTCGCTGTTAAGCGTTTAGGCCGAAGGGGTCTTAAAACTGATTTGGAAAAGCACAAGAGGCCAGTTAGTAACATGTTATTGGCAGGGGCATTTGTCTGTTGTGTTGTATTATTTAGATACTACGTAATTTCGAAATTTGATCATGTTTGAGGATGGGAGAAAAAGTGAACCATCCTTCCCCCGTATGTTTGGTTTAAATGTTAACATTAATTTACTTTTGAGCCTCATTTTTCCCCCAGCCGTATTAATATTTAACATTTTGACTGAATAAATTTTGAAGCCCTTAATACAAAGCTTAGTTCAACTTTTTTTAAAGGTGCAATTTAGCAGGCTTAATGTGAAAATATTTGCAATATATGTATGCGTGTGTATATATAGTATATAATTGTGAGATTGACTAAAATGTTTATGTAAGGTCTTAAGTCAGTCTCTAATTGTGCAAATCCATGTATAGTTTTACGCAGATATCAGTTCTATTATTGATTTAGTTTTAAGAAGTCAACTTTTAAAAATACTTAGCTTTCACGTAATTTTTTCTTAAGAATAGTGCACTATTTAACATCTTCCTTAATGATGAACCACTAGCTCTCAACTGACTATTAATACAGCAATTGTTTATATGCATCGATTCTACATGGTCCAGTCTTTTACCCACTTTCATCGAAATGTAAGTATGTTATCAGTTTGTGCTTATCAGCTGGAATTTTGAATGGATTTATTATCTATTTTCCTGTTGGCTAATATATTAAAGAATATGGGAGTAGTAGAACTTTAATAGTTGAAAAAATATACCGTGGAGTGAAGTCTTAAGGTTCCATCAAATTTATGCTTCAATCTACATGTTTAAAAGTAATAACGAGGTTCTTCATCATTTTTAAAATTAAGAGGCTTTCAAAGAAGCAATGCTACTTTAGAATATAACAACAATTGGCAAACAATATGTGGCAAATTTTCAGGCATTACTGATGAAATGCTTGCTAAAACACTGTCATGCCTGACAATAAGGAAGTTTACTTTCTGAGGGAAATAAACTCTCAATATTGCAATGGAAAATGGATTGGTTTATGGTTTCCCATAAACAGTTTGTAACAAGCCTTCATATTCAGGCTTTAGACTTTTAGCTGGATTTGTGCAGATAAGTTACTAAGATTTATTTTGTAAGTTCTTATTTATTTTCTTTACTAAGATTTTGTGATCCTCATTCAATAATCAATATGGTCACGTTTTTGTAAATTGTTTAAGGAGAAAAAAAAAGTTTGCAGACCAAAAAGTTGCTAATTTAAATTCAGAGTGAAGAAACATTCCTGCTTCAATTGTTTGCAGGCAGTTTTGGTTCTAACATGTATGTTTCTTTTCCTTTGCACATTTGAGAGTAGGGTGATTTTACTATTTGAGAGATGGTATATTTAATACATTTCTTCTCTATAAAGGCCGTGGCACCAGCTGCCCTTTTCCTGGCAGCCAAGGTGGAGGAGCAGCCTCGAAAATTGGAGCATGTCATCAAGGTTACTCATGCCTGTCTACACCCTCTGGAAGCTGCTCCTGATACACGGAGTGAGGTAAGTAGTTAAATTTCTGTGAAAGATGTACTGTACCCAATAAATCAGAAAGAAAGAACACATCCTGGCAGTGCAAATCCACCATGCTTCATTTTACTGAGAGTGCTACAGCCACCTTGAAATACAATTGAATAATTTCCGGAATAAAGAGTATTTAACAGTTGAATACAGATAAAGAGTTACTACTACTCTTGGTGCATAGTACAGAAAGCTCTCGGTTTTGTAAGCCAAATTGCTTGTCTGTCCTGTGTGTTCTGGCCAGTGTGTTGATGAAAGCTTGGTTGTAGCACAGCTTGCATTGAGGAATGGATGTTGCCTGCCAGGATCACACTCTTATGGTGATATAGAAGTTGATTTGTGCTATCCAGTTGTTTTTACTGTTCAAATGAAAAGATTATTAAGCACATTATTTCAGTTCTTACCACAGCCCTTCCTGACAGGACCATCACATCTAACCTTGCCAACAAGGGGGAAGCTTTATTTTAAAGCTAAATTGGAACAAAAAGGCAATTTTGAGCTTGTGCTGCAGAGCAGTTTCAACAGTAGCAGTACGCAATCAGCAACTTTCCTTGTGTGTGCATTTGGTGCTCTTTCCTCTGGAAATGGGACATTTATGCCTGTTTTCCCCAGCACAAATATAATAAAGATTCCCCCTTGATGTTTTTGCCTCCTCAAGAGAGTGTTAGAAATATGCAGGCTTAATACAGAGTGCCTCATCACAAGTAACCTGCCTGTCCTCTCAACCCCAGGGTTACCTGCAACAAGCCCAAGACCTGGTCATTCTAGAGAGCATAATACTGCAGACCCTGGGTAAGTTTTCCAAGCGGACGGGCTGCTTCATGAATCTCAGACCCAGGAATGTTCCGCAGAATGGAGAGTCTAACCCAACCCCAGTCTTCTTCACAGCTGACCAATATGGGAAGCCATCAGTCCAGGCGACAGTCCTTGTCATAATGGCCAGTTTATGACTTGTTTATGTTTTGAATGAATATATTCAAACAGCTATGAATGTGCAAACGGGATTTTCATTTTAACAGGATTTATATCCTTTAGGTTCCAGGCATTGTACTCTGGATTGAAGTCTTAGCAGCTTGACTGTCTAATGTTTCAACTGTATTACTGTATCAGTTTGATAATCCAGGATAGGAAATGAATATCCTGAAAAATTACTATACATTATTAATGTTAAGCTTTTGCTGCATCTTAAATGTAATTCTTCATTTGAAAGGTTTTTAGCAATTAAAATTGTATTTTTTGCACTTCGATAGTTGGTAGGCTTGCCATTATAAAATGATATATGTGTTCTTACTGTTTACTGTTGTATGCAAAATGCATTTCTATTACTGTTGAGCAAGACATTTTGACTTTAACTATGTACTGTATAAGCATGTTAATCCTTGCTGTGAAACATTGTAATGCATGAAACAGGTTAAAAATAATTTGTCATAAATGCTTAACAATTGTGATGGCCAGTATAACATAATTCATAAACTTGTATCCAGTTAATTTTCAGGAATAAAGAATATTAGTTTCTTCATGTATTTTCCTTTAATGAGAATAAAAATATTTATCAGAACAAACTTAAAATTGATTAAAACCTATTCTAGGAGTAAAGCACTTGCTTGGGTTATTAATGTGAACAGAAAAGCAAGTAATTGCCAGGATTTTATTCTCTAATTCAGAATCAATTTTAGAATACTTGAATGTGTGTCAGTATTTCTATGAAGAAATTTAGTATTTCAGAAACTTGCAATATCTGTTGCATTCTTGTGCTAGATAATTTATGTATTTGAGCCCAGGAGATGTCCTGTTTGCATCTGAGCACAGAGCGCTATTAATTGACTGGAGGAACAATCTACTTTGCCTCCCAGGATCAGAGACCTGCATGGTATGTAGAATTACAAGCAAATTATATCCACATTCTAAACATTTCCTTTTTTCTTCTAGGATTTGAAATCACCATAGATCATCCTCATACTCATGTTGTGAAGTGCACACAGCTAGTCCGAGGTATGTTCCAAATATGACTGTGCTTGTTGCTCAGACAACATACATGCAGAAATGCTTGTTTACTAGCTCAGAAATTATTTCCAGGAATACATTTCCTTGGTAAAGAATGTCATGTTAAAAAAGGAAAAAAAAGAGGCTGTTACCGTATATGCCTTTTGCATGTCTAGAGGTTCCAAATGAAAATACAAACGCCAGCCTTTATAGCAGAAATGTATATACTCAAGCTGTGCACAGCATTCTGTATGGAATGCTTTGCAGTTGTCTTTCCATGTATGGGCATGCACAGGTGTCTCCTTTTACTGATAATTCAGTGGGAGGGTTTCCTGTGCTTGCACATTTATAAGGAGACAATCTAGCAATTTTAATGCTTTGCAGCGGGCTATCTTCCCTAAAGAAACATCCTTTTGTATGCTTTGGACAGCTGTAATACATAATATGCATCTTAAAGACTATACTGTATATCAGTGGTTCTCAACCTTCCTAATGCCGCGACCCTTTAATACAGTTCCTCGTGTTGTAGTGACCCCCAGCTGCTCTCTACACCCCCAAAGGGGTCACAACCCACAGGTTGAGAACCGCTGCTGTATATGGTGCTCACAGCTTCCTCTCTAGAATTGCAAAGAATATATTTTCTGTCCTTTTGAGAAACAGTACCATTTCTATGTCCAAATAATATTTTGAGAACTCCAATATGACTCCTTACCCAAGGCCAGAAAAAAAAGCTGGAAATCTTTTTCGTATCCTCACATGACAGGATTTTTCTCACTGTAATCATTCTCCTAGCCTACCCAATAAGCCCAGGATTCCCACAAAAAGTTCCCCAGTCTTGGTGTATAGAATTTGAGGAAATCCATAATGTGTTACACCTAAACTATTGGCAAATTTAACTTGTGACTTTTCTCTTTCAGCCAGCAAGGATCTAGCACAAACTTCCTACTTCATGGCTACCAACAGGTAGATTTTGAGAATTCAGATTTATTTGTTTTATTTGGAAATGTTTTTTGGGTAAATTATTGCAAAAAAAAATATTGAAAAAATATGCCACATTTAGAGTGCATTCTTTGACACCAGAACAGTACATTTCTTTAAACTTTGTTTCTTTTAGCTTGAATTTCAGAACAGGAATATATTAAATATCCTTATAAATAAGCACACATATTGCTAGTCCATCTATGACCAATTATCTTCATTATGACAAGAAATAAAGACATTTTTAAAAAAATCTGTCCTGGCTGCCTAAAAGAAATTCTATTTCTTGTAAATGAGATTTTGAGCTACAAGTTACTATTAACGAATTAATCACTCTGTTTGTACAATATATTTGGTATGGAGATGCTTTGGTATGGAGATGCAGACTACAGATTCATGAATTAAGAAATTAATTAATTAAATTAATAAATTATTTCCAGGAATACATTTCCTTGGTAAAGAATGTTAAAAAGGAAAAAGAAGAGGCTATTACTGTATATGCTTTTTGCATGTCTAGAGGTTCAAAATGAAAATACCTTTATAGCAGAAATAGTGCACAGCAGAAACTCAAGCTATGCACCTAAAGTACAAGCACCTAAATTGGTGCTTATATATTTACACCAGCCATGGTTTTCTATATCATTCAGTCCTGTAGAAGAATATTAAATCTCATGTTTATTTCTCTTTGTAGTCTTCAGAATTAAAAAATAAAGACAGTGAAGCCAAAAAAGTCAAATACAAAATGGGCTTGATCTTGATTAGACTATTGCATATTCTGATTTTTTTTAAAGAGAAGCCCATTCTTAGTGTTTTGCAGATTCAAATATGGTAGCCTATTTCCTATGGCACATATTAATAAACTTTTATTCTTGACTTATGACAGCAATTAGGATTGAAATTTCCATCACTAAGTAATGCAGTCATAAATTGCATTCCTGGTTACCAGTGTTAACAAAATCCCACGGTCGTTAGGTGAAGCAAATTTTGCTGGCCTCCTACAACCAAAGTCAGTGAGAAAGCCAGCTGGAAGTTGCAATCCTAGGCTGTAGGCAGCTAAGTAGCTGCTGCCAAGTGGAGGGAAGGAGTAAGGAAGTGAGTGAATAGTGCCATATGGGCCAAGGTGTGATGGGCTGCTTGAGAGGCATGGGTCAGGGAGGGCATGAGAGGTTGTGTGAATGTGGAGGGACTTTGACATTCCCTGCTGGCTTCTGCAGTGAGTTTCTAGGGAAGCTGGCATAAAAGGTTGCAAATTGTAATCATGGGGTGCTTGACAATTGGCCATAAATGTGAACAAGTTGTCAAGCATCCAGTTTGTGATCACATGACCATGAGGGCATTAAGATATCTGGAACTTTTGAACTCAGGTTATAACTACCATTTGTCTGTTGTAACTTGGGTGGGTTGCTCTGGTCTTTGCTCAAGATATAGCTGTAAGTATATATTTGTGACTGGTGTATTTGCATGGGCATACTTGGATTAAATATTTCTACTAAAAAGTTAGAACAGGGCTTTCCAACTCCCAGTCCATGGACTGGCATCAGTCCGCAGCATGCCAGGAACAGGACTGTGCAAACAAAACCACGACCCCTATGGGCCGTGGAAAAACAACTCTCCATGGAACCAGTCCCTGTTGCCCAAAAGGTTGGGGACCACTGAATTAGAGGATGATGAGGCTTAAAATTGAAAAGAAAAATAAAGCTGTTTTTGAAAGAACCATTCAGAATGTTTTAATAGCAAATTGTTACCTTAAGATACTTTTTTCTGACCTTATGTTTTCTAAACCTTTTGAGTATTTGTGTTTAATCACTGTTTGGGATAGTTATATCCTGACATCTAAAAATGCTGAATTTGCCAACTGCTGAACTACTACTGCTGAATTTAGCAATACTAGCTGGATTTTATGAATATTTGTAAAGAAGTGCATAAACACTGGTTCTGGCTAAGAAGTGAACAAATCTGAAGTATTTTTAATTATACCACACAGAGGATTAAAAAAACCACTAAGGATCTTATTTATTTAAAAAAATAGTTAAGAGAAAACTGTTAACGTATGGTGGCTCATGAAATGCAAGAAGCCAAAGAAGCGCATTGCCCTTCCTGTAGTAAATTGAAAGGACTTAAGTTCTCTTGCTTGCCGCCTAACAGTTAATATATTGTTGCAAAGAACAGAGTAAACAGAGTCTACAGAGTAAACAGCACAACGGTGTAAAAAAATATAGATCTGGTGGATGCATAGTGTTCAAGATGTGCAATATAATAACTAGCTAGCAGTGCTAGAAAGTTGGGGGTTTTTAGGGAGAAGGCTTTGGGTTATCAGTATGGATAGATTTTAGAGCTCGTATACTCCATCCCAGGCTGCTTTCATTTTCTATATCCATTTAGATAACTGGTCCGTAATTTACATATTTTTCAAGGGGCTTCTTTTTGTCTAGTACTCACCATTTGCCCATTTTTGCCATGCACTGTTTTTAATTTCCTGAAGGATTTTATGGATTATAAATGCAGCGTAAGCATTGCCATCTCCTGCCAGCATATATTGCCTCATGATATTTCTGGGTCCAGTTCCTTGTAGGTTGTTGGGCAACCTTTCATTGTTTCAACCTTGTTAGAATAGGAACTAATAGAATACACAAACACCTTTTTTAGTTGATTTAAGGCTTGAGTTGGATTTAACATCAGCTGTACTTTGTGGTGTGATTCAAAATGTACTGCTGTCAATGGACAGTTTAACTACTAAAAGATGGATTTGTTGTAAGGAGCAAATTGTTCAGATTTTTTTTCTAGGATTATGGCCAAGTGCTGTTTTACAATGCAGTTTGTAACTTACTTTGGAGTTAATTCCTTTGCCTTCCATAACGATCATGTGGGTGTCCTGGAGCTCCAGGCTGACAGAAGCTCTTGGAAAACCTTGTGGGAAAAGGCTGAAGTAGAATTATTGTGCAAGGCAAGCTTGACCTTGCAGGATAATAACATTTTTTAAAGCTGAGGGATGCCTAATTCCTGCAGTGTCTGTCCAGCGGGCGGTTGTATGTGCGGCTGCTGTTCAAGCTTGGGAGCTTACAGCTTTCTGTTTCTCTCCCCCTGCTGGTGATGTCAGCCTTCACCTAACAACCTTCAGCCTGCAGTACACCCCTCCCGTTGTGGCCTGCGTCTGCATCCACTTGGCCTGTAAGTGGTCCAACTGGGAGATCCCAGTCTCCACGGACGGGAAGCACTGGTGGGAGTACGTTGATGCCACTGTAACTCTGGAACTCTTGGATGGTAAGTTTGGAGCAAGGCCAAATACATTCTATGCCCAATAAGAGGTACTCCATTAACTTACTATTTTATTTCTGACTTCTGTATCAAGGTTTCCAGCATGACACTAAAGAAGTGGGATGAATTTTGTAAACTCAACCTGTACTATTAGGTTTTGGACTGCTCTGTTTTTTTGCTGACAAGGATGGACATTAAAATATGCTCCTGTAGAATTTGTGCTGTAGTACTGTGTTGCTTACTAGCTTTATTCTTCTGTTTGTGTTACAGAATTAACTCATGAATTCCTTCAAATTCTTGAGAAAACTCCTAATCGACTGAAACGAATCAGGAATTGGCGGGTAAGATGCTTTGCTAACTTTGTAATTCTCTTTGATAAAAACGTTGAAGAAAGATTGTTGCTTGGAATACTAAGATACAGCCAAGAGACTGCTGCCCCTTTCATGTTTATAGTTTTATAATTGGGGTTAGCCTAGATATACACTCATAAGCATCTTGAGGCACCTATCAATTTCCAATACAAATTTAAAAATTCACTGCAATGTCTGGGATTATTTCAAGTAGAGCTCTGGCTTTCAGAAATAAGCTATCATATTTCATTACAAGATATCTGGGTTCCACATGAGCTCAGAGTAAGGAAAAAAACACCTTTGATGACTAGTTGCCACCCAAGGCTGTGAAGTGGATATTCTTCACCTAAAAAGGAAAGGATCTTCATCTTCTAAAAATGGAGCAGGGGAGGAATAAAATTTTGGAGAGCTGTGGGAATTTTTAAAAAAAAAAAAAGCACAGAGAGAAATAGCCAGAAAGAGGAAGAATACACAGGAAATGCTATTAGGTAATTAGTTATCTACTAGCGGTTTACCCGGCTTTGCCTAGGCCTAATCAGGCCTAATAAAGCTGGGGAAGAGAAACAGGAGGCGTGGCGTGCAAGGGCTGCTTCTGCTGGTGGACCCTGACTTGCTGAGACTTACCCGCCGGCTGGCCAGCCAGCTTACCCTTAGCAAAGCCAAACTTGTCCCGTTCTGCCTCCTTCTGACGGTTGCTGCCTTCAGAGCCCCCTGGAAGGCCTATAGTGCATGCGCGGCATGATATTGCTGTCTTGCACCTGCGTGTGGCGAGCAGTGAAGGCATTGGCAGTATCAGCACCGTGAAGGGATTGGCAGTTTGGCATGCTTTTTAGAGGTCACAGACTCCCCCAATGGCATGTCTTAGCCCCACAGTGTTTGTTGTCAATGGGTAAGTTACACATGGGGCAAGTTTGGTTGAAATTGATGCAGCTGTTGAAGAGCATATACAACACATACATACATGCATACATACATACACACACACACACACACCAGTCTCATATATATATATATATATAGATAATGCTGATAATGTGGGATATTTTTGTGATAGGCCACACAGCCCACAATATTTATGTTACGGTAAAAACCATAGTACAAATGGTTTCCCAAAATTTCAGGTGTTCCTGTTGTCCCAGATAGATTGGAGAATCCCTGTTTTAGAACCATATAAGCAGTGCTCAATGTAGAATAAAGTTAAACAGGTCAAACAGGTCAATAAGAATATTCACAGAATGAAAAAAGTAGCTTTAAATAATCTCTAAAGAAAAAAAGTATCTCTCATATGGAAATGCTTTAAATAAATGGCAGGTAAGTCTCTGCTAGGAATGCATTCTATAAGTACAAAGAATCAAAAAAGGATTTTGAGACACCGAACCTTCATTCAAAAATGATGAGGAATAGAGAGCTTTAGAAGGAAGACTTTTGGGACAAACGTGACAGTACAGTGTTAACCTTCTGAACTAATAAAGTAGATATGACAGCTTTTATGAAATTTATTAACAAAATGATTTGTTAATGGCACTTTTCCTAAAATGACAGTTGTCCTTTCATCATGGTATGTCTCTGCATAACGTGCATAAAAAATGAACTCTGTATGGTGCTTCAGAAAAATATAGCAGTGCCTGCCTATATAGTATTCCTTTCTCTCTAGGGATATTGTATGGCTACAGGAGATTAGTATACCACTTTTGAATGCTTTCATTTTAGGCCTGTCAAGCAGCCAAGAAATCGAAGCCAGATGAGCAAAGCGAAGATGATGGCCTCTCAGAACAGACAATCCTCAGCATGATCTCTAGGAGTGCATCAGACACGACGATTGCAGGCCTGATGAGCATGTCAGCATCGTCAACCACTGGAGCCACTGCTTCAGTTCCAGCTACAGAAGGAGACTCTCCAGGGGAACGAGGCACTACAGATATTTCATCAGACAGCTGGATGGCTCAGCACCCTTCGCATAAACAAGAGGTCAGCCATAGAGCTAATGAAATTTCTGCCAATCCTGATCATCTACATCATGATAGCGGTAGTGGTGGCTCTTTTGTCAAGCAAAACATCAAGGGTGCACCACTAGCAAAAGTATCGTTAAAGGAATACCGTGCCAAACATGCAGAGGAGTTGGCTGCACAGAAACGCCAGCTAGAGAACATGGAGGCAAATGTGCGTTCTCAATATGCTTACGCTGCCCAGAACTTGCTTGTACAGCAGCAACGTGAACGGGATGTGCAGCAGGAGAATAACTCCTCTCCCATTATCCTGAAAATCCCTCTAGGCAACAATTCTGATGGTTCTGAACGGCCTTCTACTGAAAAAGCTGATAAACCCTCATCTGCACTTAAAGTACGGCTGCCTGCCCCAGGAGACAAGCCTGTTGCTTCTTCCAAACAAGATGATATAAAAGTGCGCATTAAGGTGCCACCTCCCACGGAACGACACAGCCTGCCTGATGAAAACAGTGGCAAGAGCAGGGGAGAGCACAAGGAAAAGCATAAGATCCATTCTTCTAACCACCATCACCATCATAACCATCATTCTCACAAACATTCACATGGGCAACCTGTTGTTAACACCAAACGTCCAGGGAATCCCAAGCATATTAACCCAACTGGCATTGTGTCACACAAGGGTTATGCCCCAAATTGTTCCTCCCGTAAGAGACCGCTTTCTGAGGAGACCTCAGTTACAGTCCACGAACATCAGCCCAAAATCATTAAGAGTTCCAAGGGGCCCACTGTGCCATTCCCGTTCCCTCAGCATTCTGGCCACAGCTTGGAAGCGGCTGGTCTCTCTTTTGCGCAGGCTAACAAAGCCAGAGGGGCTCATGGAAAATTGGACAAGAGCACTGCTGGAGCCAATGGACATAACATGAACCAATCCATTGACTATCAGGACACAGTGAACATGCTGCACTCCCTGCTCAGTGCACAAGGCATGCAACCCACCCAGTCATCCAATTTTGACTTTGTACATCATTATGGTGAATACTTGAACCCCAGGGCCACTGCAAGTGTTGATAAGCCACGACCACCCCCGCTCCCATCAGAACCTCCCCCTCCTTTACCCCCACTCCCAAAGTGATAGTTTTAACTATTGAGGTTCTACAAAAAAAAATGCTCATAGTAATCTCCACTGCCTTGTGTGAATGCCCTGTCCCCTTTTTAAAAGAAAACATTTTTTTATTATTAGTAGAACAGAGTCCTTGAAACTGTGAAAAGATACACTCTTCTTCCTCTGTGTGCATCCCCACCCACCCCTCCTTTCAGTTCTTCCGGATGTTGGAATTATTCCTGTAAGACCAGCTGTCAACTTCAGAGGTGAGGGTGGGCTTGAACGTTATCAACCCTATAGGAAATGGCGCAGGACTTTAAATTGACAGTCTTTTCTCCTTTTCTTAAAGAGGACTTCTAAAAATAATTTAAAATAAGTTATGTGTTTAGTGTTGATTTTATTTTTGTAGTGTGGAGAAAGGAAGGAGCTATAGCAGAAGTTGAAATGGAGAAGGGCACGAGTTCTGTCTACTTGCAGTTGTTAATGTGTCTTGTCCCAGTGGAAGTTGCCTCTGCCTGAACAAAGGCAACAAAGGTTGGAAAGGAAGAATAGGGAGAAAGATGAGACACATGTACTGAATATAAGTAGAAATGGAAGTGGTGAAGCAGAGTCTTCCAATTTCTCCTCACTTAGATCTGTGATTCTTCTTCAGTAAGTAAATGGAGACAGATACAAACCTAAATTTCAAAGGAATGGTGGAATCAGAAATGTTAGTTAAGTTGCTAACTTTTTTCAATCCTTCCTGCTGATCAAGGATAATTTAGGAGTAAGGTTTTATAAGTTCACTTCCTTCTTGACCACACTGCTTCTTTAGGAGTGCCGTTACTATGTTGCCATTTCAGTCTTTGTCTCAGTCTTTGTCTTACCTGAGGACAAATAGCTAACATGACTTAACCATTAAAACTCACAGGACTGTATTTCCGTGGTGGGCAGCACCGCATGCTAGTGCATGAACTCTTGAGAGTGCCTTCAAAAAAAATGCTGCATTAGTTTGGGGAAAAGTGTGTTTCAGCAGAGGAGCAAGAACTAGAAGAGGCCAACAGCCTATGGACATTGGAGCAGTAATTGTGATTCTGGGATGCTTTATATTATACCTTAACTACATTATGGAATATGAGATTTTCCCATTTTGTCCAAAAGGGAAAAAGATGTAAGGATGACCACAAATGAATCAGGCAAATTTAGAGAACGGCAAAGATTGTGAACCTGTGGCCTTCAAATATTAAGTTATATTTTTCAGTATCCCTCAGTTTTTCATAATAGTACGGGCTCCTGGAAATTACAGCTTGCCAATATCTAGGTGGTCTAATTTTTATGTCTCTAAGAGAGAAGAAAATTGAATAAAAGTAGGATGAAGGCTTGTGAATATAAAGATGTCAATACAATACAAAAACAGCCAGTTTGAAGGTGCCCTGAATTGGTTTGAATGTTGATGTAACATTCTGAACTTGCATCATACTACTGGTATGCAAAAAATGGGGCTAGCATTTAAATATGGACATATATTATGTTTCTATAGATCACATAACAATATTTTAATTTTACGAAATTGGCCTTGGTTTGTAATCCAGCATTTGGACAAAGTATTTGGAGTGAATGGTCTTCAATCTCAACTTTCTTTTGTCTTTTAATATAGTCCCCTTGTTCCACAAGTTATTTCAGGGTATTCCTACTGTTGTGAATTCCAAATTGAAATATGAGGGACTGTGTGACCTAAAAAGGATTTGCTATCCAAAACGGATTACGCTAGTATATATATCAAATAGAGGTCCAATCCAGTATGTTCAGTAGTGACTACGAGCTGTGGGCCTCTGTAATGTCATGTGAGTGAAGTTCATTGCTGCTGGTTTCAGATGATGCATCATGTTTAAAATACACTCATCTGCTTGTTTTTGCTGACGTATTTTCTCTGAATTTGGAATAATTAGTTTCCTACCACCTTTGGATTTCTGAACCAATGGTGTCTCGGCTATTGATGCAAACTTTGGCCTAGTTTTGTGTAATGTTTCAGAAACTGTTTCTAATTCCTGGCTCATTTTATTACTATTCCACGTTTCAATAAATGTACTGTCTCTGCGTTTAATTTGTTGCTTGTGAAATTTCTTGCTAATATTTGGATGTATAAGGAAAAGTCTATAAAAAATAATTAGGACAGTAACAGCAGTATTCTGAATATAAATCTTCCTTGTGTATTTCCTGGTTCTTTTATTTACAGAGATGTAAAAGTAAGCAATAGCAATTACAATTTAAAAACAAATCACAATGGATATAAACAAAAGAAAGCAAAGAAACAAGTAGGAAAGTAAAATAACTTGGTAGCATGATAAAAAAAACATTTTGTAGACTCAGATGTTCCTATTTTCATATTTTGAATCATCAATTGTCAGCAGGTTACAGTAATCCTTCATTTACTATGCTTACTAGAAGTTCCTAGGTTACCCATGGGAATTTACGTAAGAGTAATGTATGCTGAACTGTCTAAATCATCTCTTGGTCCTTATGTTTAAAAAAGTTATTGTTTTGATCAGCTGACATTTTCTAGGCTTGCTTGAAACATGTTCAGTAATCCATGTTTTGTATATTGTATAGATATGCACCTGCATGTATCAATTACAGTATTTATAGTTATTAATAATACAGTATGCAAATTTATAGGGATGCAGTGGCTCAGTGGCTAAGACGCTGAGCTTGTTGATCAGAAAGGTCGGCAGTTCAGTGGTTCGAATCC
>JANHFR010009294.1:389558-404930 GCA_032468015.1 Mimophis mahfalensis | reverse complement strand
AATTAATCCGTTCCGAATGCATTTTCGGAAGCCAAAAAATTCGGAAGTCAAAAAAGCGGCTTCCCATTGAAATGCATTGGGAACGGATTAATTCATTCCGGAGTCTGGAAAAAAGACCCAGACTCCCAGTTTTTTGTGGAAACCTCTTTAGGAAGTGCACTTTAAAGGCATGCAAAGTGCACCTCAAAATTAGGTTTCCACAAAAAAAAATTTAAAAAATAAATTTACCAGCCGTTCGGGACCGGGTCATAAGTTGAGGAAACTGCGGCTGTCATTTGGAAGTTGGGGAAACCATGGCTAAAAGCACCCGGTGGTTTCCCCGTTCGTATGTCGAAATCTTCGTGTGTCAGGGTGTTTGTACGTCGAGGGACCACTGTATATCATTTTCATTTTGAAGGAAATATGTTTACCAACTGGGAAAGCATTGCTTTATTGTTCCTTTTCTAATTTGTACAATATAATGGTTCTCCATTTTGGTTCCTTTTTTTCCAAATGCTCGAGGGCAACGTCCGAATTGCCAGCTTCAGTGTTTAATCATGATTCTACATTCCACACACTCTTATGAGTGTTTGTTTAAATGTGAACTGCCAAATGCTCTAGTCTCATGGAATCCTTGCCTTTGGCCTATGAAGAATAAGACTCCTTAAGGTTTGCTTGCTGACAACTTTAAAGGATGTTAAAGAAATGCTTTAGAACGGTGGTCCCCAACCTTAGCAGCCCAGTGCAGGAGGGTGACTGGGAAGTGCATGTGTGTTTACACAGCTCCACTGGTGCAAATGACGCATATGCCCTCCACTCGCATCAATGGAGCTTTCCACATGACTGACAGGCGCTTTCGCTTGTGCCCAAAACTCCACTCACACAAGTGGTATTCACTTGAGTGGAAGGTGCTTCGCACGAATGGAGGATGCTTGCACATGAAGCTCCCATTCACATGAATGGAGGGTGCAAAGCTCCATTCGTGCGAATGGAGTTTTGCATGAGAAAAACTCTGCCACTTGCGCAAGTGGATCTTCACGTGCGTGCGTGCTTGCTTATCACTCAGACGGCCTGGTTTTGGCAACCCCTGCTTTAGAGTGAAGTGATGGCTTCCACTGAAATTCCATCAGTTCTCCTGGAATTTCAGCGGAAAGCCTTGAGACTGGTGGGTTGCTACTGGTGTAACAACCAGTTCACTTTGTGCACACATCACCTTAGGCCCAAAAAACAGCTGATTGGCATGGCAGCTGTTTTTCAGCCCTGCTGAGTCTCAGCTATTTTTTGGGCTTCAAACACAGGAATTAAAAGGAAAGCATAGCGAGCAGGCAGGTGGGCCAAACTTGGTTCGCCCAAACCGGGCTGAACTGGTAGAAATCCACCCCTGCCTTGAGAACACATGCAGATTCAGAGTTAGGAAGTAAGATTAGCAGATAACTGTAGCAGATACTTCCCTGCCCCCAGAGGAAAGAAAAAGTTCTCGTTACCATCTTTAAAATATAACTTAATGGACCTTTAAAATATTTTAAACATGCTATTAATTTGTAATATAAACTACGGGTAGTCCTTGACTTAGGACCATAATAGAGCCTGACCATCAGGGACCTAAATTGTGACTACTGTAAATTGGGTAATCTACATAACTGACCCAATTTTATAACCTTTTTGTGGCAGTTGTTAAGCAAACGCTATGGTTATTAAGCGAACCAGTGGTTTGCTGTGGCCAGTTTTGCCAAAAACTTGAAATAAATGGTTTTGGCAAAAGTGATGTAAAACACAAGTCACATGACTGGCATGCTACAGTCAGTCATGAATGTGGGCTGGTTGCTGAGTGCCCAAAATGTCCCTGTGAGTGTGGGGGCCCTCAGCTGTCAGAACTAGGTCGTAAGTGAGATCCTTGTAACTTCAGATGGTCACAAGTTGAGGACTAGCAATAAATAGCCATATATTACTACAAATAGTCCTTGGTTTATGACCACAATTGAGCCTAAAATTTATGTTGTTAAGTCAGAATTTGTTAAAGGAGTTTGTTCTGCCACATTTTATGACATTTCCTACCACATTTGTTAAGTGAATCACTGCAGTTGTTAAGTTAGCAACACGGTTGTTAAGTGAATCTGGTTTCCCCGTTGACTTTGCTTGTTAGAAGTTTGCAAAAAAATAATAATAATAATAATCAAAGAACCCTGGACCCTGCAACAGTCATAAATATGAAAAAGTTGCCCAAGCATCTGAATTTTGATCACATAATATGGGGATGTTACAAAGGTTATAACTGAAAAACAGTCATGTCACCTTTTTTAGTGCTGTTGTAACTTTGAACATGTCAGCAGAAGTGATTAGTGCAACATCTCCCAAACCGAGCAACTTGCAGGTATATTCATTTTATTGATTCCTACATAACAGAATAACAGAATTGGAAGGGACCTTGGAGTTCTTTTCGTGGACCTTTCTTTAAACAATATGGAAGAGTTTCTTTGTTAGATATTTTGGAAATTACAATGCATCACTTGCTGTTTCGCCTTTCTACCTAGTGTGTCATTCTGTGCTGAACATGCTCGCAGAAACATGTTGGCCTTACAGGCTCAGATGAAGAAGTCTAACCCTAGCCCTGTGAGAGAGTCTCTTCTCTGTCAGCTGAGTTCCTATGCCAAGACGGAGCAGGGCTCTCAAACTACAGAAAATAACCGTAGTGAGGGCAGCAGGATATTGGGTAAGTGGAAGAGATGATAATGTTATCTTGGACATTTTTTATTCTTTTAAAATTAGGTGCAGAGATTGAATTTTATGTAGCTTGATCATATTCTAACAAACCTCTTTCAACATGCAGTTTAAAACAAAGCAACCAAGAGAAAAGATGGAAGCAGATAACACTCGGTCTCACCCAATACGAGGTTAAAATGTTTTTCATTACATGCATTTATATTTCCCTTTATCGCTTTTTAATAATAGGTTCATCTTAAATATCTTGGGAAGTCAGAAATTTATATTTTAGCAAAGGGCATGGCCTCTGCATTTAAAGATCGTAGAGCATACTTGTTGTTTTTGTTACATTGTTTAATTTAGGAAATGCTCTATAGCAGGGGTGTCAAACTCAAGGCCCACAGGGTGCTTAGATCTGGTCCATGGGGCCACCCTGGAAACAGCGAAGGACCGGGCCACAGTGCCTCTGCCAGTGAAAATGTAGCTTGGGAGGGCTGTGCACAGCCTCCTGAGCTCCATTTTCACTGGCAGGGGGCTGCAGGAGCCCATCACAACCGAAAACAGAACTAGGGTGGGCCACGTGCGCCTCTCCTGAGCTCTACTTTTCCTGGCAGAGGGCTAGCAAAATAAAGTACTACCAAAAGTGCATTTGATCACAATTAGGAATTATTTTATTGGCCAAGTGTGATTGGACACACAAGGAATTGGTCTTTGGTGCACATACTTTCAAAGTATACAAGAAGAAAAAATAACATAAAATACATTCACCAAGAATCCTAAGATAAAACACTTAGTGATAGTTATAGGTTACTAATAAGCAATCAAATCATACATATGAAAATAATATAGTAAAGATACAAGCAACGTGGTATAGTCATAAGTGAGGAGAGATATGTAGGAAGGCTGAGAAGGGTAATTCTAATGTAGCAGTAATAATAGTAATATTAAGAGTAATAGAAATAGCAAGGCAAGGAGGCATTGAGAAATTCTTCCCCTGCTCTAGAGGGAAGTTACATTTAACATACACATTTACTGATGAATCCTATAAATCATATGGACCATTTGCAGAATAATCAGAACACTCAGAAAATGTATTTTTCTCAGAAAATGTATTTTTCTGAGTAAGCTGTAAAAGGTAAGGATATCCTGTGTCAGAGAATGGCATCCTGTCCCTTTGATTTGTTTTTATAGAGATTTCAGCCTTAATTTGAGACCTCTCTGCAACTAGCCAACTCAGATTTCTAAAAAGAATTTCCTATCACTTCCCTGTAAGTAGTTGGATGAAGAGTAGAAGAAATTTAGAATATTAAGTTGATAATGGATGCAGCACATCCCTGGATAGTTAAAATTAGAGGTGGAGGTGATCTGAATTTATGAACTGTCTTTATTGTTTATACTTTAAAAAACCTCAACCACATAAAAATACCTTCCTTCTGCCAAATAATATGACCAAGTAAATAGTTTGATGATGGTGCTAGGCTTGTCTCCTTACCAAATCAAGGTTAAATTATGGATGTATTGGTCTGACATTTAGGTAAATAGAAAGGTGAGATTTTTTTGATGATGCTCTAGTGATTAGTTTGAATGCAGAGTTTATGATTAAGTGAGTATTTATGAATATCCTATTCTGATTGATGGACATGCTTATATCAGCTTATAGATGTGTATGTTCGTATGAGATTTTCACTTGGTAGCTCTGTTGTAGTTTACTAATTTTATTAAAGAATTTAGACATATTTTTCTTCTCTCATTTTTTTTCTCCAGATGAAGACAGCTGGAGTGAGGGAGACCAGGAGCCTCTTACTGTGGATCAGACATGGAGAGGTGATCCTGATAGTGAAGCAGATAGCATTGATAGTGACCAAGAGGATCCATTAAAGTAAGTCTCTTGAGTAAGGTTGTGTGAATTACTGCTGCAGAGTTGGGCAGTAGAGATAGTTCATTCCCCCCCCCCCCAAAAAAAAATTATTTGAACTTCTACTGAATATGAGCTTTCAAAGACGAAGTTCTTGCTTAGCGTAATCCTTCCTTCTCCAGACCAATTTGGGTTATTCTTCCCAGCATCAATCTTGACTAGTTCTCTTTTTAGGAGCATCAGAATAGTTGATGATGGACTATATAGGTGGGAAGCTTCTGGGCCTTCAAATGTTCTTAAAATTACAACGTGCAGTTTCCCCTCTCATCGGACCTACTGACTGATGGTTGAAAGTTGTGGTTAATAGCATGTAGAGGACGTAGGATTCATTGGTCCTACCCTGTCCACAAAACCCTCAAGTCCAAGCTGTATTCATAAATACATATTTTGAATATTTTGTCTGTTATGAATGAAAACAAATTAATGTTGACCATTAATCTACATCTGATGTTTTGTTTGGCCTATCCTTTTTTTTTGAGATACTTATGAAAAGTATGTTAGCCCATAACTTCTTCATTTATGACTTTGGGGCCCCATAAAGTTTTGAATATTTCAATGTAACTTGTGGAGTTATTCCACATGTATAATTTGCCATATGTTCTGGTGTGCAATTAAGCAGCAACTGGGTAATGTATCAACCACATTTTACACTAACTGAAAATTATAAACAATTGTTGAGAGAAGCCCTTGTAGAATGCATTTTTGAAAACTCTCATCCTTTCTCATCCTTTAAAATGTACAAAAATATTTCAGGTCATTACTTGTACTTAAGACAGTACCGTAAGCTCTAGAGGTGTAGCTCCTAAGCTCTTGAGGGTATTCCAGGAGATATTGTGCTGAACTTCCTCAAGTTAGCATTTTGGTTTCAAAATGTTTTGCATTAAATATTCCCTACTGAAGGTCACAGGTCTTGCTGATTGATTTCTTTGCTTTTAAATAGCTTACTTTTGTTACCTGACACTGCTTTAGGTGATTCTCCATGTTAATGATTAGAGAGGATGAGTTGTGATTGGATCCTGTTTGTGCAGACATGCTGGTGTGTATACGGCTGAAGAGGTGGCACTGATCATGCGAGAAAAACTGATCCGGCTACAATCTCTGTATATTGATCAGTTCAAACGGCTTCAGCACCTTCTGAAAGAGAAGAAGCGCCGGTATTTGCACAGCCGGAAGGTGGAACATGAAGCCATAGGTAAATGGCTACAACTCTGAACATACTAGAAATAGTACTTATATACCGCTTCATGGTGCTTTACAGCGCTCTCTAAGCGGTGTACAGAGTCAGCATATTGCCCCCCAAGAATTTTGGGTCCTCATTTTACCAACCTCGGAAGGATGGAAGGCTGAATCAACCTTGAGCCTGGTGGGATTTGAATTGTCAAATTGCAGGCAACCAACAGTCAGCAGAAGTAGCCTGCAGTACTGCACTTTTACCACTGCGCCACCGAGGCTCAATAAGCTGAAGACATCACAAAATTTGATGTGAAATTCATTAGAGCAGCATCAGAAGCAGTTTACCAAGAGCTTAGAGCTTGGGGACTACTTTTTTGTAAGATATATCTTGATTTTTCTTGCCTGTTAATATTTACGTGAAGTGGTACTTATTATTCAGGTTAATTAGAAATGTTCAGGATTTGAGCACCATCTGTTCCTGCAGATAGGAGAGTGCATTGTAGCCACAAGTAAAAGAGAGCTTCATATACCATATGTCTAAATTCAGAGATCTGTTCCAATCATTAAGAGAATATTTGGCTCCTGTAATTAATAAAAACCATTATTTCATGAATTTTGGAAGAGAAAGTTTGCATAAATATCACCAGTTATCCTATGAGACTAGCTAAGGAAACATTTCTTAATTGTTATTTTAATTAGTTCTAACAAAGCACTTTTACATATATATTACCGAGTAGAGTTTTTGAAATATGTGTTCTGAAAACATCACCCCAAAAGTCTTCCATGACAACACTGCTGGAAGATGGTGCTTCTTCTAGATTGCACCTTGATTCTTTTTACTTACCTTTTAAAAATCTTATGAAGTGCTACATTTATTTTCAAGAGTAGTAGAACTTTACAGTCATCATAGTTTTACAGAACAGGGATGGGCAGCATTTCAAGGGTTGGGAGACGCAAGATAGCCTTCCAATCTGACCAATTCCCAACCTTAAAATTCTTCCAAAACGGGCTAGCATTTGATCCCAAAGGAGCTATTTTAGGCTTTAAGGTTGAGAAGGGTGGGGGTAGGGAGAGAGTGTAATGGAAGTGGGAAACCTAACATTGAAAATCACACTATTGAAATATAACAAAACAATGTTGAGCGAAGGGAAGCTTCAGGTTGCTCATCCCTGCAGTAGAATTATGGTGATCCTTTTGTATTTCTTATCTGGAGCAACAATAAAATTGTAAGAATTGAGCTAAAGCAGTTTCTTTCCCAAAGCAGAATGAGTAAACTCCCAGAAGAACTCTTTTGATCTGTAGTAGAAGGGAATATAATACTTTAATTCTACATTGAGGATGCGTTATTAATGTCTTCCAGGTAGCAGTCTCCTGACAGGCCCAGAGGGTCTTATGCCTAAAGAACGTGAAAACTTGAAGCGGTTGAAATATTTGAGACGTTACCGACAACGCTATGGTGTGGAGGCTCTCTTACATCGGCAGCTGAAGGAACGCAGAATGTTAGCTACTGAGGGTGCTGGCCAGCAGGTAATTGAGTTACTTGCTTCTCTGTTTCATCCAGTAGTGACAGAAATTGTGTGCCTGATTATTGTATGAAAGCAAAACATAAAAATGGAAGTAACACTTGATTTCCAGATATGTGCAAGCTCTGTGCCATGTGCAGAATTCAAAACCAAGGGTTTTCGAGGGAACATCCAGTAAAAGTCCTTCATGATGAGGCACATTTTAGCTTGCTTTTTAATGCTGTCAATAAGTTCAGTCTGTTGTGTGATGATGAAAACACACGAGGAGTTGATGTATGTATTTCAGAGGCTGCTGTATGACTGAAAGGATTCATATTAAAACAGTGACTTCTCTAAAAGATTATCTTGTATTTGGTTTGTACCTTCCAGGCACATACTACCCGTTCTAGCCAGAGGTGTTTGGCCTTTGTAGATGATGTTCGATGTTCCAACCAGTCTCTCCCAATGACAAGACATTGCCTTACTCGTATCCTTTTTCTCTCTGGTGATAATGTTAATAGTTCTGCCAATTAGACCAATTAAACACCTTTGAGTTTTTTTAAATTAATACCTATTTTTTTAACACAATCCTTAATCTTAAAAATAAAACATTAAACAAATTAAAAGCACAAATTAAGGGAAAAAATCAATTTATATTTATGAATAGTCACTGCTTTACCAAAGTATTCACTAAGCTACAAGATACCTTAAAATAGTATCAATTCTGATTACAGAATCTGCCGTAGTAACAAATATTGTTGCATCCATTGATTAGTAGAAAATGTCATCTTTTCCAAAACGATTATGCATTTCTGACAACCATTCCTTTGATGTCTGGAATATTTCTTAATATCATTGCTTTTGCCACCATCCAGGTTTGATAGAAACTCAATTCCTGAGTCAAATGCCAAAGCTTTGATATGTGATTCAACATCTTTGGTACTGGATGGGGTTTTATTTTCCCAGAGAGACCCACTGCACAACCTGGGTGCAGAGACTCTCAGCTGCTGCTCAAGGAGCATGGGACCACCAGGGCTAGGAGACACTTTGTACAATTTTATGTTGTGCACCAGCTGTGCCCCTCCCTCAACCATGAGGGTACACACCCATTATCATTCATGTCTTGTTCACCTTCAGAGTGGATCATTGCAGCATGCTGTATGTGTGTCTGGTCTTGAAGAGTATCCAGGAGCTTCACCTGGTGCAGAATGTGGCTGTGTGGACATTTATTTATTAAATTTATGTAGCCAACCATCTCACAAGAAGTGACTTATCACATGTTAATGTGTACTATGGTAATTGATTTCAAGCCATCATTCCACCAAACTCCTCAGTAAAGTGATTTTCCAGCAATTCTCAAAGTAGTGTAAGATATTCATGAATATTATCAAAATTCAATTTCTGTTCCAGTATGGTCCAAAGATTTCTCACCTTTGTGCTTTTCTTGGCCCTGAATCAAGGCTGGGGGCTTGCTGTAGCCCCTGGTTTCAAGCAGGAGCCCAAAGAAGTGACTTCCTATGGTCTGTTGGCTGTTCTGTAGCTTCAGAATTAAACTGGAACAGCCAATTCATTTGGAAGCAACAATGGAACCTCACAAAATTTGAGATAAGCCACAGCCTGAAATAAAACCAAATTATTTGGATCACTTCAGTCCCATGTGTGAATGGATATGGAAAAAAAGGCTCTTCTAAAAGGCTTAATTTAACTTCAGGCCAGCAAAAAGTAATATTTAGAATTCAGTATGCTATGATCTTTATTAATTGGAAGCTTGTGGACTGAGCTAAGTTCTGTTGTAAATTTAATTTTTTGCAGGAAATTTTTTTCAGTTAATGTATAAATGTTGCTACTAAAAATTCAACATGTTTGTGTAGTTTGGACACCTATTTTTATTTTGAAGTTAGAGAACAGAATCGGTCCACTAGTATAGAACAGTACCCCAATTCTAAATCAAAACTTGATTTTTATTATTGACTACCTGGTTACCTGGCTTCGCCCGGGTTTCTCCATGACGACGATGCTCCAATGGGCTCTACCACTGGTCCCTCCATCCCTGCCCCCACTGGGTCCTCTGTGGCGGCGTGCACCGCATCCACTGTCCACGGCCCAGTCACCTCCACCTCAGGTGCCTCCGTACCGATCCCACCACCTTAGCTGCTCTGTCCCTGCTCCTGCTGGTTGTGTCCCCACTCAGCCCTTGTAGCCTCCACTGCATCATTCGTCGGAGGTCAGCCCCACCCAGGCCAACCTCATCCTGCAGCTGCCTGCTCCCGGCAGCCATTGCCTGCAGAGCCGGCTGGAACGGCTGTACTGCACATGCGCAGTATCACTTGGTGGTCAGTGTTGATGGGGGTGGGCACTTCATCACCCTTTTTAGGGGGCACAGAGGTGTGTGTGACCCCCATAGTGTTTGTTGCTGGAGGGTAAAGTATCTGCGTGGCAAGTTTGGTTGAGATTGGGGCAGGCATGGAAGGGCGAATATGGCACATACATACACACACCCACCCTCTGCTTTATATATATAGATAACAGATTGTGCTAATGTATACAGAGCTTATATTTAACTCCAATATTTTCTATCACATAACAAGATTCTCCAAGGGGAAAAGTAGTAAAGTTCCCCTTTATTTCCCTAGTTTACATATTGTACGTTTCCAAGGTCAGATGACTTGCTTAAAGGTCTGCTTTTTATGCCAATTATGCATTGCAAATTTTGCCACATTTCCTTGACTCCGTCTTCAGATATTTGCCAGGACACCAATCAACTCCTATTTAAATTGTGCCAAGGGTCAGAAGAAGCACCCTGCAGCAAACCAGTGCCTGTAAACCTTTCTGAAAACCCCTGCTGCCCACTCCATCTACAGCTACCACCTCAGATGTATATTCCTGAGCAGGTACTGTGTGTTCCTGAGGAACTGGAGACCGTTTCCACAGATCTCTACCTGAGTGCAGCTGAACTCCGCCCCACGGAGAGTTTGCCACTGGAGTTCAGTGATGTAAGTATTTTAAGAGGCATTGCAGAAGACCCCATGACCTTTGAGCTGGGCATGAGGCTACATATCAAAGGATATAAGGGGAAATGCAAATACATACTTAGGTCAAACTTAATGATGTCACAGAAAGCAAAAGAGAGGTAAACAATTAAGAAAAGTAAGACAATCAGAGTTACAGAATGAAATAGTCATTTTTCTATTCATCCATTGTGTAAAACACCAACAGGAGAAGGTGACTACACTCTCAGGGTGTATAACATGTCTTTTCTGAATATGTTCAGAAAAGTTCTCAGTAATTTTCCATAGGCAGTGAAAGTTGTTTCTAATGCTGCTTGTACAACAATGGGTAGGCCACTTACTATCACATTTCCTATCCCCTTTAAAGAATTGTAAAGTGAAATTATCTGACTTACAATGGTATTCAGTTGGGAAGGGCAGAAGAGGGCTTGAGAGTAACGTCTGAAAAATGAGCTTGTTAAAATTTGTATATATATTGGAATTCTTAAAACCTTTTTCTACTCTATCCACAAAGTGCATTTTTATTATAGGTAGTCCTCAACTTATGACCATTATTGAGCCCAAAATGTGTTGCTAAGCAAGACAGTTGGGTGAATTTTGCTTCCTTTTATGACCTTTCTTTTTAAATGAATTGTTGCAGTTGTTAAGTTAGTACCTGGTTGTTAAGTAAATCTGGCTTCCCCATTGGCTTTGTCAAAAACTAGCAGAAAGTGATCATGTGATCCTGGGACTCTGCAATTATAAATGTGAGCCTGTTGTCAAGCTCCTAAATTTTATCACGTGACATTGGGAACGCTGCAACAGTTGTGTGAAAAACAGTCATGTCACTTTTTTTCAGTTCAGTTCAGTGGTTCAAGCGGTTACTGAATGAACTGTTGTAAGTCAAGGACTACTTGTAGTTTAATACAGTATGTTGTATTAATCCTAATAGGAAGATATTTATCATTTGCCCAAACATTTAAAAATATCTTCCTAAATATTTTGTATTTTTGAGGCAATCTTCTAGAGAACATTTTTTTAATGAAAATCTGTTTCATTATAATCAGTAGAAGCACCTTGTATCTGTACAGTTTGAAAGCCTTCTTGCTCAACAGACTGGCTGCTCTGGATCTACAAATGCCCCCTTTCGTCTCACTTTTTTAAATAGGGAAACAGAGGAAAACCCTCTTAAGACAGCAAACCCACCCAGCAAACCTACCTGTGGTAGGAGAATGCAGGTAGTCCTCAGCCTGCAAGCACAATGGAACCCAAACTTTCTGTTGCTAGGCAAGGCAGTTGTTAAGTGATTAATTTTGCACTATTTGCCAGAATAAAGCGATTGTTAAGCGAGTCTGCCTTCCCCCATTGACTGTGCTTGTTGAAAGCTGGGAAGGTTAGAGGCTGATCACATGGTGACATAAATACAGGCCAGTCGCCCAGCATCTGAATTTTGACCGTGGGGATGGTGCAACAGTCATAAATGTGAAAACTGGTTATAAGTCACTTTTTTCAGTGCTGTTGTTACTTTGAATTCTTGCTCAACAAATGGTTGCAAGTTGAGGACTATTCTAGATGAAATGAAGCTTAGCCAGACTGCCAAAAATTATTTTTTATTATTTTTTCCCATCCTTTCTTAATTCAAAAGTTGTGGGGCTTATTTTTACGCCTTCCTATGGTGTATGTACACACAATTGGTTGGGAGGGAGGGAGGAAAAACCTAGTGGCCGGCACTGTGTTTCCCCCAAACCCAAGTGGGCTTTTTTGTTGTCCCCTGATAGGATTTGGATGTGGTTGGGGATGGCATGCAGTGTCCCCCTTCTCCTCTGCTTGCTGATGCTTCCGCTGTCCTTGAGAACCAAGTGTGCAAAAATGTGGCCGAAGCTCCCCTAATGGTGTGCTCAGATGAAGACTCTGTCCGACAAGGACTTCCAGCACAGGCAGGAAGGGGAGGTTTTCCCAGACAAATTCCGCCTCTTGCGTCAGAACCTCCACAAGAGCTCTCAGTGCAGGTACTGTGCTAGGTTTGGAAGATTTCCTCAGGGCGGGGCGGGGGGCTTTTGTTTTAGGGGCAGCTAGTTGCCAAGTGTTAATGTTAGAAGAGCCTATTCTATGAAGGCTGCCTCAAAAAGAGACAGCCAGCCTTTTCATATACACAGGCGAACCATAAAGAAAATGAAGAGCCAGTTTTGTTTGTCAAGGGGATTAGCCATCTGCTCACTGCATGGATTGGGGGAAAGTTTGAGGAAAGGATCATTTCCCTCCCCCTCCCCTCCCCCCAAAAAACCAACAACAGCACAGCTGGTGGGTAGTATGGGGAGGGTTAGGAACTGGCAGGTGGTAGAAGCCTTTGAATTGCCAGTTTCAGTTGGTAAACATTCAAGCAATTTCTCTTGAAATGTCTCCTTGGCTGCTTTATTTGTTGACTTGCTTAGAATATAGACAAAATTTTGCATACAGATTGTGTATCTGAATCCTTATTTTCATAACATCCACAAAGAAAAAACTTCTTACTGATACCTGGTTGAATTATTGGTTTTTTTTAAAGTCTGCTAATGTGTTTTTTATTTGTTTAGTGGCTAATCCGTTAATATGATTGCAGTTTGTATTACCATTATAAAAATTACAGGATCAATTATCTATCTTTATTAGAATACGCAGCATCTTGTCACAAGTGGACCAAGGTTGGAGGAGAGTAAGAAAGACGAACCTGCAACCAATGGGAATTCAGAACCAGCCGCTCTCAACTGAGATTAAAAAAACTGTCTCCTGTCCGATAAAGCATCTGCTGCTCTTGAACTCTTTTTGGCTTCCAGTATTTTGCCAGCTCTCTATTAAATCTTGCCCAGATTTAATGTCTGTCTGGAAAACCACATGAGATGCAGCTTCAGCATGTTCGAGTGACTTCTTTCAGATCTCATTCAGGGAATGCCTTTTGATTTCTGGTATAAATGGAGAGAAAACATAGGAAATCTTCATGTCCAATTAATACAAAAAGCAAAAGCCTCTGCCTTATTCATAGTCACGGGCTCTGATAAGAGGAAATGGCTTAGAGTATTTTCCATAGTTGAATTATTGGGAGTGTATTTGAAGTCACAGGCTGAGCCATGCTAAAAGCAGAGCTTTTTATTATCTGTACTGTACACTAGCCTGTTGATGTATAATGTGCACATAGCTGGATTTTTTTTTCTTTTCCTTTAGCACTGAAGCCCGTATAAGCAATTTTCCACTTCTACATTATAATGTGTACAAATCCCTTGTAGTATAAAAATAAAAATACTGGATACGTTTTATAGCTTGCTCTTCTAATCGTGTGAATGTAATTAGTTCCTTTGCCAAACTCTCTAGAGAGCAGAAATTGCAGAGTCAATTAAAAAATGATTATTTGGCCCCTGAGTAGAAACAGGAAAGAGAAACCAAACAAGAATGCTGTGTACCTTTGCACTGGAACACAAGGACTCAAAGGCGGACAAATATAATTTCCTTGTTCACTTGATGCAGACTTGAAACATGTCAAATTTTACCCATGTCACTTACATTCTCCATTTTGTTATATTCAATATTGGGCAACATTTAGGTTGTGATGAAGGACACTGATGGAGAATCAACAGAGGTTCCCTCAAAGTGTTGGTTCTATGCCTTCATATCCCAAAGCTTATATTTGTTCCTCTGCCTTCAAATAGAAGCCAGTGTTACAAACAATTATAAAAAAAAAACTTTGGGTTCTCAGCCCCCACCCCATCGAATGAATGCTGTGCAAAATGGCTCACATTCAGACTGTTTTGATTCAAATTCAAAATGGTTGTGTCTATAGGTAGTTCTCAACTTACAACTATAACTGAGATAGGAATCCATTGCTATTCTCAGTTGCTCCATGATGCAATTTCAAAACAATGTCACATGGCTGCATCACATAGCAGTGGCAATCCCAGCACTACCCAATGCGGTCATTAACCAAATTTGGCCAGTTGTTAGCAGTTGACCACCCAATCCAAGCCATTGTGGGCTTGGTCCCTCCTTTCCTAGTCATGAGCCTCGATAAAGTACAGGGCTGCCTCCAGCTCTTTCCCATCTCTGCCCTATACACTACCGTGCAGGATGGCAGGCAACCCCAGAACCACAGTCTCCGGAGCCTCTTGGCATGCCCCAATCGGGCTGCAGGAAGCCCCTGAGCTGCAGCATGAAGCTACAGTCACCCTTGGAAACCTCTGCTTGACCAACAGTTCCATGCAAAAGGGCCCCTTGGTGTGCCAAAGCTCTGAGACTGCAAAAATCCCTCGAATCGCCCTTGCAGCATGAAGCCCTTCACAGCATGCAACGGCTCCAACCTGGCCCGACAACACAATGCAAAGCTGCAGTCAATCTTTGGCCTGGCCACATGCAAAGTAGCTGCTGGTTGCATGAGGCCATCTAGAGAGAAAAAAGCTCCATGTGTTGCCTGGGGAAGAAAGCTGTGTGTGGCAGCAGCTGTCTCTGCAAAGGACCAGGTTGGGTACCATTAGTCAGCTGCAGCCGCAGTAGCAGCAGCAGAAGGACTGTGAAAGCCAGCTGGGGTGGCGAGAGCTGTGGGGTAGAGAGGGCCAAAAGGGCATAGATGGGAGAGAGGCAGATGGAGACAGGTGAGAGGAACTGAAACATCCTTGCTGTTATATAAGTCTGGATGTGCTGCTAAGTGCCCTAATTTCTATCGTGACTCAAGGGACTGCAGTGGTCCTAACTTCAGAGGTCATTCAGTGCTGCTGTAACTAAACGACCACAACTAACCACAGTTTGTAATGAGCTCTTTTGGAAAGGTTCCAAGTTCAAAACATTCTTCCCAACTTGCAGGTATTTCCAGGATGGTTTAAGTAAACTGATCCAGCAGAGATGGCTGTTTGAAATTTGAAATGAGTGGAATTTGAAGCATTTTTCACAGTGCTATAGTCACACCCTAGCATTAGGTCCTGTACCAAGAAGCATGGTTATGTTTGCTCTATAAATTATCATCACTGCCTCAGAAATAAGATATTTAGCTACTGTGTAATACACACCCTATCCGTTCTGAGAAAGGAGTTCGGCAAGGATGTATATTGTCACCTTGCCTATTTAACTTATATGCAGAGCACATCATGAGAAAGGC
>JANHFR010009294.1:357354-368352 GCA_032468015.1 Mimophis mahfalensis | reverse complement strand
TGGGAAGGTAACAGCGTTCCGTGCGCTTTCAGCGTTTAGTCATGCTGGCCACATGACCACGGAGACGTCTTCGAACACCGCTGGCTCTTCGGCTTGGAAACGGAGATGAGCACCGCCCCCTAGAGTCTAGAACGACTAGCACATATGTGCGAGGGGAACCTTTACCTTTACATGGTACATGTTTACAAGGGATGGGACAACAATCTAATTGACCTGCTGGTCAACTGGTTTTTGAAGGGAGGCGCCAATGATCTTTAATCCCTCCGTCTTTTCCCATGGGCACAGGTAGAAAACATAGCTTTGCCATGCTGTAGAATAGGAATTTTCGAGGTCAAGAGAAGTGGGGTGGAGCAGAGAGAAGAAAGAAAGTTGTCCATGCTTTGTTTCTTTTCCCATTTGCCACCTGGAAAAGAAATTTTAGGCCCTCTTTTTTTCACCAGCAGCCTGACTCTTCTCTATGTCCTCAGGCAGAAAATTTGGCTTTGGTGCAAGCCAATGAGAACCAGCGGGAAACCTATGAACGCTGCCTGGATGAGGTACTGCTGCTTTGCCTTCTCCTTCCCCGACAGCACCTTCTGAGGAAGGGATAGCTGCTCCGTTTGTGCTTATATCTGCTCCTTCTTCTTCTGCAGGTAGCCAACCACGTGGTACAAGCGCTGTTAAACCAAAAAGTGAGTCTGTCTTCAGGCCTGGTCTTTGGGGGTTGAGGGCATTTTTGGAATTTTGAGAGCTGTTAAAGTGGAGCAAGGCCAGGCACAAAATTCTGCAGAAAGGGGTGAAATCATTCCCTTTGTAGCGCTCCAGAGGTTTTATTCCACTCTATTTTTCCTAAGCCTGCTCCCCGCCCCCTTCCCCATTTTTACTTCCCAAGAATGTCTCTGTGGATTTTAATGGCATTTTTGAAGTTAAATATGATACCAGCAGCTACTGTTTTGCTTTAAAGCCATGTAAGTTTCCTGAAACATTTAAGTCAGCAAGCAAAGGAATTGTCTGTAGGCCCTTTTGGTGGCTGCACTTACTGTATCCTCTGCTGGACTTCATTAGGAGGAGGAGGAGAAACAAAGGGAGCTCTTGTATGTGTTATGGGGTTTTGTTTTTTGTTTTGGTACAAAATGAGTAGTGACTTCCGGATAATGGAATTAGCTGTGATCCTCCTGCGTGGAGGTAGGCACATTGGACTAGGAAAGATATAACTGCTAAGTGAGAAGGGTTAGGCTTGTTTGCGCTCAAGAGAGAGACATTGATACAACAATTAGCCTCTGGATACTGCATGAAGGAAAGGCACAAAACCTATTAGAAGCAACTGCTTGTTGCCAGAAGTGTGAATTCTTCCACCACACTCTTTCCTGTGATGATATTCATATTGCCTTTTAGTCCAAATGCTCCTGTTAACCCTTACAACTTTCTCAGATCAGTGTTAGCTGTGTTTCATATCAGGCCCCCGCTTAAGCTAGTGGTACAGATGAGAACTGAATGAGGACTTCACAGTTCACTCAGGTGCAAAACCAGAGTACAGGTGCCCCTGACTTAGCACCGTTCCCCAAAGTTACAATGGCGCTGACAAAAGTGACTTATGACCATTTTTCAGGCTTACGACTGTTGCAGCATCCCCAGGGTCACGTGATTTGCATTCAGAAGCTTGACACCTCACTCATATTTCTGATGGCTGCAGTGTCCCTGGGTCACGGGATTGTCTTTTGCGACCTTCTGACAAGAGTCAGTGGGGAAGCCATTCACTTAAGAGCCGTGTTACTAACTGAATTGCAGTGATTCGCTTAAGAAACGGGGCAAGAAAAGTTGCAAAATGGGGCAAAATTCATTTAACAAATGTCTCAGTAATGTAAATTTTGAGCTCGATTGTGGTCATAAGTTGAGGACTACCTGTATTTCATGCTTCCTTTGCTACATTGTTGAGGTATAGTCCTGAGCCCCTTGGCCTGTTGTCTTCCCCAGAAATCTGACATACATCCCGGTCAGACCTCCAGAACTGGTTTTAAAATTATAATTAAAGAGAGAATGGAGGTGAAACTGAGTAAATCAGTTTGATTGGAGTATAAGTGTACTATGATTCATTTTTAATGATGAAGTCACATTTAGGTTTTGTGAGTTTGGAATGCGACTGTCATAAGAACTTTGACTAGATGTCCTGCTACGGGTCTCTCTAGTCAGAGATGAAAAAAACACAGCCTGGGACAATATTCATCCCACCGGCTTCCTTTGTGGCTCCCCCAAAAAGGTTGGGCCAACAATATGACCCCTATTTTGTGTTTTGTGTAATAGAGTGGGAGTGGGGCTAGGAGACACACACCCCCACAAAAAACCCCCCACAAAACAACCTCTACCTTGAAGTCTTGTGGATACTTAGAATACGTCTTTCTCAAACTCCGGAAATTCCCTCTAAACAGAGGACGTGACTTAGCCTACTTTCAGAATGCAATTCTCATTGTTCTAAACAAAACCAAGTGTAAACCTTGAGCTGATAGCAGTTGTGTATCCCTGATAATAGATGAAGGACAGGCAGATAGTAGATCTTAGTATCAGTCCTTCAAACATTAATTACATTTGCTTCTGATCGCCCGAAGCTGCTTACTGATCTGGGGTGTGTGTGTGTGTTTGTGTGGTTTCACCTGGTGTTTTTTGCATGCCAAAACTGTGTCCTGCTCTGTATTATGTTACCAGGAGTAAGCAAAGAAGGATTCAGTACTATTTCCCTCCTCTTCAGTTTTTGTCATGACTATCAGTGTCTTGTTAAGTAGGATCAAATGTTTATGCACATCCTTAACTCGAATGATTGTGCAAGTCACAGGATTCAGAGTTCTTTGGGAGGGGATTTGTGTGCCTCGATAGCAAATGGTGATTTCTCCTGAATCTGCTTTGACTGCAAAAGACCCTTACCTAGAGGACTCCTGTAGGGAAGGGAGGAAACCAAACAGGAGCATTTGCAAGTCCTTTCTCGATTCTGGCTTACAGGCGAGATTCTCTTTTCTTAGGATCTCCGTGAAGAATGCATAAAGCTGAAAAAACGGGTCTTTGACTTGGAAAGGCAAAACCAGGCTCTCAGTGATCTTTTCCATCGAAAGCTGACTTCTGGATCACTCTCCCAGGTATGTCCTCTGTCTTTTATCTCCCTTCTTTCTTATCATGTGCTCAGCTTACACGTACAGACATGGCTTGTTTGCAGGGTGGCTGGGTTTTAGGTGACTGCATATAGAGAGAGGCTTTTCTTTCAAGCCATGTAAGTTTCCTGAAACATTTAAGTCAGCAAGCAAAGGAATTGTCTGTAAGCCCTTTGGTGGCTACGTTTACTGTATCCTCTGCTGGACTGCATTAGGTGGAGGAGAAAGAACAAATGGAGCTCTTGTATGTGTTATGGGGTGCTGGAAAGAAGATTGTTTTATCTAGCTCAAAAGTTTGGGGAAACATTGCATTTACATCTGCATCTCATTATTCTACGCTACCTTTATTTACTATGCCAAGCCCACATCTGGTTAGTCATAAGTTAATGAATTACAGTCATTTAGGGGCATCCCAATGCCAATAAACCTTGGCGGTTTATCAGTGTGACTGCTGATTTCACAAGTATTTCCAAGCGGAATTGCTGGGAGTATGTTGCAATGGATGGACGGATTTGTGTCGAAGGTGCTGCCGTTCAGGGTGTTTGCTCTCTGCGAGCAGATCGACTGGAGCCATTCATCCTATTAATTGTCTCTTCAGACTCCAGCCCATCCAGCTTCCTTGCTCCCCAGTCCATCCCCGATCTCCCAACCAGGCACAGTAGAGAAGCTCCCGGTTTCGTTTCCCCTGGGCCGGTGCCTATTGCAGAGAGAGGTATGTTCTGTTAAACCTCGAGCGTTCATTCATTTCTGGATTGCCACCTGCAGGTACAGACCTGCTGATGCTACTGCTTCATTGTTGGGCCACTCAGATCGCTTTCCTGTGCATCATACTTCGTTAATAGTTTAAGACAGGGAGAGAGAGAGAGTACGTTTTTTGGAACGGGGCCCAGAGCCATTAATGGATGCAGTGCTGCGCAGCATAGACTTCTGATGCAGTAGGCATCTTCTTATGCTGGGAGCTTTGTGGCTCTGACTCAAACCATGAGATTTGAGGGCAGTGGCAATTTTTTTTCTTTTCTAAGGGGCGGGGGGAAAGAGGAAGACCAGAGTTACCAAAGGAGAACTGAACTGCTGCACTGTAGGTAGGGAAGCGGATATGGGATGGTTCCTTCAAAACTGGTTTCAGAAGATGAGTCAGGCAGATTTGTTTGTTTGTTTAATTAATACATGTTTCTAAGGTCACCCGGCTTGATAACTTTGGGCGGCATATAGAATTTTTAAAAGCAGAGTTATAACAAGTATGGGTAGCAAGAGCACTTATATACCGCTTCACAGGGCTTTTTACAGCCCTCTCTAAGCCGGGGGTGTCAGACTTGATTTCATTGAGGCCTGAATCAGGGTTGTGTTTGACCTGGGGGGGACAGGGTGGGTGTGGCCATGGGGGGCATGGCCAGCTTGACATCACTTGTGTCAGGGGCAGCTGGGGTGGCCCGAGTACTCTGCCAGTGAAAAAGGCCTCCTGAGCTCCATTTTCAGCTGCGACGGCCTCCTGCAACTCTCTGCCAGCAAAAATGGAGCTGGGGGGAGGCCGCAGCCCTCCTGGGCCCCATTATTGTCCGCGAGAGCCTCCTACAGCCCTCTGCCAGTGCACCCCCCCATCTCAGTTTTCACTGGCAGAGGCACTGCGAGCTGATTCTTCACTGTTTCCAGGGCGGCCCCGCGGGCCAGATCTAGGCACTCCTTGGGCCAGATCCAGCCCCTGGTCTTAAGTTTGACACCCCTGCTCTAAGCGGTTTACAGAGTCAGCTTATTACCCCCAACAATTTGGGACCTCATTTTACCTACCTCGGAAGGATGGAAGGCTGAATCAATCTTGAGCCTGGTGAGATTCGAATGGCCAAATTTCAGGCAGTTGGCATTTAGCAGAAATAGCCTGCAGTACTGCACTCTAACCACTGCGCCACCCTGGCTCTTAGAAAAGATGGTCATCCCTGTAGAAGGAAGCATCCACTAACCTCCCTGATCCAAATAGGGAGACTGCAGAGAGGCATCTTCCTGGACCCATGGCTCTTGCTTGAAGGCAAGCAGTAGCTGTGCTTAGGAGGGACTGGTCGCATGCCAGTTGTGCCTATTCCTGGACCGGAAGGCCTGGCTCACTGTTATTCTTGCCTTTGTGGTCTCCTGTTTGGATCACTGCAGTGCACTCACTCTACGTGAGGCAGTCCTTAAAGAACTTTCGAAAGTTTCAACGGGGGCAGAATGTCACAATGCAAGGAGTCAATGGTGCCAGGATCTTGGTACTTGTAGAACTTGGTGAGCTGTATGGACAGCCAGGGTGCTTCTGGGTGCAGCTCAAGGTCCTGGTTGTCACCTGTAAAGCCTTTCATAGCTTGGGACCAAGTTACTTGAGGGCACCGTCTGTCCCAGTTATTTCTACCCGTCTGATCTACTTGGGTGGGATGAGTGCATTCATTGGTTCCTTTTCTCCAGTGATGTATTCAGAGATTACGATGCCTCTGACGCTGTTGGCCTTTTCATAAGGCACTGAAGGCCTGGTTCTTTGCTGGGGCCCGGGGCCCCAAGTGTATGAAAGGGCCCATCTCTTGGCTGGGTCAGTGAATGTCAGCTTGATACTTGCCTCAGTGCTGTGTATATTAATGTTTGTATTGTGGGTTGAAATCACCTGTCTACCAAACAATAATTGGCCTCTACTGTTTTTATTCTTTTAAAACGTTTTTATGATTTTAATTGTAATGCATGTTTCTGAACTGTGAGCTGCCAGAGAAATTGTTTGCTGAGATGAGAGGCTAAAGATTTTGATGAAAATAAACAAACAAAAATCAAGTAAAGAAATGAATAATTTGACTTTATTTTTAATTTTGTTTAAACAATGAAGCTCACTTGTTGAGATGGGTGGCAATATAAACTGATTAAATAAATTACATTTGTTTGTAGGTATGCTATATATGAAAGATGCAAGATTGTAATGGGAGGCAAGCAAAGTGCCTTAAATTCATAGGACTAGCTAAAGTCAGAATCTTCTAGTCCAGCCCTCAGCATATTTTCTCTTTGGTAGCATCCATTCAGTGCATACTTTAGCAAACTACAGCCTGGATTGAATGCAAAATTCACATGTAGAGGAGGAGGTGGAATTCCTGCTTTTCCTGCCCATTTTATCTTCTTCAATCCATTACGTTCCCACTTAAAAATGATATTGAGCAGGAGGTGATGGACAAATTCTTTCTCTGCTACTTCTGGGGAACTTTTGTCCATTGTAGGAGGCTACGTTAGACTGGAAGAGTAGAATAAATAATTTGATCTAGTTGTATACAAGTCTGGAGACACCATTAGAAATAACAAATGGGATGTTGTGGTCAAGAGGGCAGAAATGGAAATCAGAAGCTGACCTTTGTTATGTTTGGTATGTCTTGGTTGCGTCCCAGGTCATCTCTGAGGAACACTGTCTAGAAATTCCTGGATCTAATCCCCACTCTCTGGAAGCTCTTTCCCCTTTCCTGCGGAAGAAGGCCCAGATCCTGGAAGTGCTTCGTTCCCTGGAAGAGATGGACCCTCTGCTGGCCTTTCCTTCCCCTTGGAGAGACCCTGGGCAGCTGAGCTCCCCAGAAGGCGTGACTGCAGAAGCCTGGCCATGTCTGCTGCTGGCTCAGGGAGAAGGGGTGCCTGGGCAGCCGCCACTGAAAAGTGAGGGCAGCTCCTCCTCCTCCTCCGATGAGGCTGGGGAACCTGATCCTCCAGAGAAAGGACATCCGGGGCAAGTGTTGCTGAGTGCCCTGGCTGAACACAAGCTGGAATTAGGGGAGGTGGAGACCTATCTGCAGCATGTCCTTCGTGAGGCTGGCGACAGTGCCCTGCTCAATGGGGAGCCCAGCGGACCCTGCTTGGTGGGAAACCCCGAGGGGCAGGCCAGGAGCTACAAGCACATGCAGGCCGTGAGTTGCCTAGAGGCTTTGGGGCCTCCCTCTGCCTGCAGCGAGCCGGCCTACCTGAGCGTCCTTGCATCCAGCGAAGACAAAGATAAGCCTCGGCAAGGGGTCCCTATCCCCTCGCCCTCCAAGGTGCTCAAATTGCTGAAAATGCCACCGCCGCCCAGCCCTGCTGCCCTTCGCCTCAGCCCGCAGCTCACCCGCAGCTCCAAAATCCCCTGCCGCAGTAACACGTACGAGGTGTACCACTCCCCAACGCCTAGCCGCAAGGGCTCCCCCGACAGCCCTTTTCCAGCTGACTCTGGCATTGGCGGAGGGCATCCCTCCCCCAAGGCTGGCCGACCCCTTGTCCCAGAGTCACCCCCCATTGCTCCCACACTACCAGACCCTTTTGGGTACCACAAACCCCACGAGTACGAGAACATCTTAGAGCTGACCCTCAGCACTGCCGTGAGCTCTCGGTCCCCCTCATCCCGTGACACCAAACTGGATGCGCCTGAGGCACTCCTGCCTTCCTGCCGCTTGGCTCTTCGGGCAGTGCCGCCCAGTGACGTCTCTCTGGAGCCCTGCCCTGCTGGCCACCGAGAAAAGCCCGCTCCGGAGAGCAGGCGCTCGCCTCCTCTGGCCCGCAGGAACCCCGACAACTCCAAGAGAGGCGCCAGCGGCTCTACCAAGCGGGCGCTCGAGGTGGCAGCCAGCATGCCTTTCAAAGAGCGTCTGACAGTGCTCGGGAGGTTGAAAGGGGCGGAGGGGAAAGAGGGACCGGGCTTTGAGAAGGGGAGGGCCCTTCCCGATGCCCACCCAAGGCTGGGCTCTGGCAGCAGCAGCCTCAAGCACCCCGAGCCTTGCCATGGGAATGAATCGACCCCTCGTTGCTACTCTTCCCATTCTGTGGGTTCCCGTGGCAACGACGCCGAACACCAGGCCTCCAAGAATCGTTCCTTAGGAACGCCAGCGAACAGAAATCCCTCCAAACCCTTGCCACCCGGGAAGAATGCCAAGAGTCCGCACGGGAGCCCGACCAAGTTGCCGTCCAAATCCCCAACCAAACCCCCTGCTCCAGAACCCAAGCCATGCCCGCCCACAGCCAAGGCACACAGCAGTTTTGGGCGCAAACATCCCCCTGGCCCTGACCAGGCCAAGGGCAAAGCTGGGCCTCCCGCCAGTATTGAGGAAAAGGTGATGAAAGGCATTGAAGAGAACGTCCTGCGAAGGCACAAAGGTGGGCCGGCCGCAGGGGAGACCAAGCAGAAGAATTCGAGTAGTCTTGCCAGCTGGTTCGGCCTGCGGAAGAGCAAGCTGCCTGCCCTCAGCCGGAGGCCGGAGACTCCCAAAGCCAAGGACAGCAAAGCCGGCTCGCGCAAGCTGGAGTCTGAAAGCTTGAACATTTCCAAGCTCATGGAGAAGGCAGAGGACCTGCGCAAAGCCCTGGAGGAGGAGAAGGCCTACATCAATGGGCTGGCCCTGGACAAGCCTCGGTCCCACACCTGCGACACCGGACACAGCCAGCTCACCCTTATGTACCAGGAGGTGACTGCGGAGAACTTCATGCAGCAGCTGCTCAATAGGTGAGTCAGAGCAGACCGAGCGGATCAGAGCGGTATCTGCCTGGAAGGGCTTAAAGAGACATTGGTGTGAAGGTTGATCTCACCCCAAGAGGTACCGTACTTAAGTTACGATCTTAAGCGCTTTGTTTCACACTCACTGTGGGATCCAGATTTGCATAAAACTGAAGATTTCTGTTGGGATCAAGAGTGAGCTGGTGAGGTGGGAAGAGGGTAATGAATAGCTGTCCAGGTTGAGAGAAACTTCTATTTTTAGAGGGACTAGCCACCCCATCCCCTTTTTTAAAACTGTTAAGACTTCACCAGATGCTGCCCATTTGTTTCCAAGCTTTCCCCCCACACACATTCCTAATGTGTCAAAATGTCCCCCCTCCGTCTTTGTTTTTTAAATAAAATTTATCACCCTCGAGATTACTAACAGGGTCCCAGATATCTCTGACAAGCTATGGAGCTTAAAATCCAGGAGCCTGAAAAATGAGGATTATGATTTTTGGCTCTGATGGACTCACAGAGAGAGAGAGAGAGAGACACTTAAAAAGTGGCATCTTGACCTGAAAGGAGGCAAGTCCCTTAGATATCTTGCAGTTTTACTTCTCACCAATCCAAGCAAGCAAGGGCAGTGGGTGGGGCTTATGGAAGTTGTAGTTGAAGACAGGGTGAAGGACATCCATTCGCCTGCTCTTACGATGGTAGTTACAGAGGGTCTAGTAGTGGGATTCAAATTTTTTTACTACCGGTTATGTGGGCATGGCTTAGTGGGCGTGGCTATGCTGTTGGCCAATCAGAGGTGGTATTTGCCAGTGTCGGCCAATCAGGTGGTTCTCTGAACCAGTCAGAGTTATCACTACCGGTTCGCTGGAACCTGTTGGAACTGGCTGAATACCACCTCTGAGAGGGTCCCAAGTCTCTTTCCTGTGAGGAGACCCTGCAGATCTTGCAAAACAGGGTAAGGACTGATTGGAAGAGAAGCTTCGGGGTACTGACCTCCCCTGCACTTGCAGGGTGGATGGGAAAGAGGCACCGTGTGAGACTCATCTGGAGCAGAAGAATGAGCTACAGGGCCTTCAAAGAGGCCTGCGTGATGCCAAAGATCCCCGCCTTATCCGTCCGCCACGCAATGGCATTGTTGGGCACCTCCATGCCTGTCCAGAAGCTCCAGACAAGGTGAGCACTGTGTGTGTGTGTGTGTGTAAGCAGCCTGAAGCCCCTCATCCACGCCTCAGTTGCCAGAGGACTCAATTCTTGTCTCCTTCGTCTCCTTGTAGCTTCATGAAGCTGCCTTGCGGGAAGAGCTGCCATCTGATGACAGCTTGGCTGAAATGGTCACCTCCCAGCACTTTGCCGGTGAGTTCCAAGGGAAGCGGAAGGGATAGGCTGTGGGTTGGCAAAGGAGCTGCTCTCTCAACCTAGCAGCTAGCCTAGGATGGTCTCCTAGACATTTGGGGAGCCTGCTGAAATGCAGCAAAAAAGTAAAATAAAAAATCAGATTATTTCTTCCACAAGGAGAATGAAGTCCTGTCAAGAATATTCCCATGATTCCACACAAGCTTCCATGAATTGTACTCCGAGTTTACACAGGAAATTACTACCACAGAGAATTGCTTCCTAGAAAGGAAATGTATATCCTCTCTGTAGTGGGGTCTGGTGGCTTTGTTCCAATTATGAGATTATAAAAACGGGGCTGAGAAATTTCCCCCCCCTATGTAATGCAGCCTCCGCCACTTCATGTCCTTTGAACTGAAATACAATTCCCATAATTCTCCTTCAGTGTGATCAGTACCATTGATATCAGAGAATTCTGGGAGTCAGAAGTTTAGAACATCTAGATCAGTGTTTCTCAGCCTTGGCAGTTTGAAGTTGGGTGGACTTTAACTCCCAGAATTCCTCAGCCAGCATTGCCTAGATGTCTAGACATTGACAGAACATTAGATGTTGAATTTAAAAAGAACAAGAATTAGGTAATGCTGGCTGACATCTCATTCTTCACAGAGCATCGATGTGGAAGAAAATCAGGTATTTGTGTAAATATGATTGGAAACCCCATTTCCTGGATTTTCTTCTTAGTTGTGGAAAGAGAGGAAAGCGGCTGGAGACCTATGCACTGCTGAACAGTAGAAAGGACTATGAGGACAGAATAACTAATATGTTGTATTGGAGGATCAAGCAACATTTTCCCACAATTATAGCACCTGCAACTCGCCTACATGGTGGTCTGCCAAAATATTTAAAAAAAAATAATCAGAAACTTTCCATATCTCAGGGAGCAGGTGGGAGCTCATTCATTATCTGGATTTTTTAAAAAAAAACTTCTTAATTTTTAAAATGATATTTATTTATTTATTTATTTTTATTTTTATTTTTATTTTTTATTATTATTATTATTATTATTATTATTATTATTATTATTATTATTATTATTATTATTATTATTAT
>JANHFR010009294.1:208226-220109 GCA_032468015.1 Mimophis mahfalensis | reverse complement strand
GGCAAAGACCCCGTTTACACGCGCCTCGCCACAGACCCGAAGCACGGAGGACTCCATCAAAGGAGCAGGATGAGGGCAGAAGGGGGGGGGGGGGCGGCGGCACGAGGGCTTCTCCATCCGAGCAGCGAATCGGGAGACAAGCGGCCCGCGGACGAAAGTGCACGCCTTCCCTCCCCCACCCCTCCCTCCCTCCCTCCCTCGCAGGCCACAAACGCGCCCCTCCGCCCCCGAACCGATCTCCGCCCCGGATCTTCGGGGTAGGGGGGGAGTAGGGGGGGGGAGAACAAAGCGGCAGACATTACCATGGCTGAGCCTCGGATCAGCTGGGCGTGCGGACGAGCCGCTCAGCCCACCCAGCAGTAAGGGCGCTCGCGATTGGAGGAAGAGGAGGCGGCAGGAGGGCGAAGCGGGCCAGCCGGGAGAAGCCTTTCCCGCCAAGGCCCGGTCTCGCGGGCGGTGGGGGGAGGGAGCGCGAGCGAGCGAAGGAAAGAGCATGCCGGGCGGGGGGCGGCGGCGGCTCAGCCAACCTGAGCCTTTTTTTTTTCTCCTTTACAGCACGGCCTTTCGGCTACGTCAGGAGGCACCCTAACCTTTGAGGGGAAAAAAAAAAGCTGGGAAGAAGGCATACCTCTGAGCATGTGCAAAGGAACCACCTCTTCTCCCAACTCTGCCCCTCCCGCTCTCTCCCATCTCGTTAAAATACCGGAGCCTCTTGACTCGTCCGGAATGGGTCTTCACTTACCTTTCGCACCGAAGTAGAGGCAGCTGAATTAAGTCGAGATCCCACCTTGGGGCAGATAGGATGCCCTTATTATGTATAAAAATATATTCCCTTCCGCTCCTGGTCCGACTGCGTTGGAGCAGCAGCCCACATCAACCTGCAAGGAGAAGAAGGCGGGATGGTGCTGAACAAGGGCTTTTTTTAGCGCTATAACTGGCTCCCGTTTCAATCCCAAAGCCTGAAGTGAGTCACACTTTTACAGGCTCAACATAATTTTTACCGTTAGTTATTACACCCCTGATTTAAACAAAATAAAAAAAGCTTATAGTAGTAGACATATATTTCAAGGTATGGCTATATATATTAGAGTGAACAGCCATGGCTGCATATTTGGATGCATTGCTAAGTCTGCCCTGGAGAAGTCAAGGTTGTGCATTAAAAGCAGGGTGTGTGTGTGTGTGTGTGTGTGTGTGTGTGTTGTTGCTTGGAATTAAAACCTAGAAAGCTGCCTAGATCCTCGGGGTATGAACGTTACCATGTAACAGGCCACCCAGCAGTAAGGGCACTCGCAATTGGAGGAGGAGGAGAAGGAGGCAGGAGGGCGAAGCAGGCCAGCTGGGAGAAGCCTTTCCCGCCAAGCTGGGTCTTGCGGCTCAGCCAACCTGAGCCTCTTTTTCTCCTTTGCACCATGGCTTTTCTGCTACGTCAGGAGGCATCCTAACCTTTGAGAAGAAAAAAAAAGCTGGGAAGAAGGCATGCCTCTGAGGATGTGCAGAGGAACCGCCTCTACTCCCAACTCTGCCCCTTCCTCTCTTGACTTGTCCAGAATGGTTCTTCCTGTACCTTTCGCATCAAAGAGGCAGGTGAATAAAATCGAGATTCCCGCTCTTGAAACAGAGGAAGGCGGGATGGTGCTGAACAAGGGCTTTTTTAGTGCTATACTGGCTCCTGTTTCAATCCCAAAGCCTGAAGTGAGTCACACTTTTACAGGCTCAACAGAAGTTTTACCATTAGTTAGCAATTAGTTAAATCGAACAGGATTCAGTTGCCAGTGAATTATGGGGTATAAAGTAGTTAAAGGTTTTGTGAAAGTGGAATATGTAAAAAAAAGAGACTTTCATGCCTGGGTTGCAAAAAAATAATAATCTGATTTTTCTGTATTTCTTTGCTACCATTATCTGAACTACTGCACATGGTAGTATCAGGATTTTATTAAATTTAATTCCACCCTGTTATTATCCAGGTGATGTCCCTGGCAGCATCTCTGCCGTAAGGCTATCAGTCTAAACTTGAAAACAAATGTAGACAGTGCATTATGATTTCATTTAATATGTAAATTTAAAGCATACCATAGTCTTCCTAAATGCCTTGATTTAGTCCTCAGGTTTCTGAACTTTCTCAAATCACATTTGCTTTGATTAGCTATTTTGAAATTCTGAAAAAATTAAGATATTAAAAGTTTTTTTAAAAAACAGCCATTTTATCAATCTTATCAAACGATCTTGCTTTACAGCAAGTAAGCAATGATCTTGCTTACTTAGGTAGACTTAGACTTATCTGATATGGATTCTCACAGAATAAACAGGCACATTTTCAAAAGTAATTTTTGCAAGCTCTTTTTATTTATTTCTAAAAAATGACCTATTAGTTTGCGAAGATCTTTATAACAAAGAATTATTCCCAAAACTCCTGAGTCTTTCAGATATGTGGGACTATAACTTAGTTTATTCCTAGCAAATATGGGGATAAAAAAGAAATAATTATGCTACAAATTCCTGGAGAAATTTAAGGTGAGATGAATAGCAGTCACAAGTAGTGTTTGGCTAACCCTTCCCTCAAATCAGAGAAGTTGCAGCCTTTGAAAATATGTATGACAACCCAGGATCTCCAATCTTTAGAAACCTCTCTTTGCAGAGAGTTTTCTATTTCTCTTCCTTGATTCTTCTGTGAATAGCCACAGAATTGCACAAAGTGTACAAAATGACTCACACTGGCTTTTTAAAAAGTTGAACAAACTGGAAGAGGTAAACAAGTAAATCCACTCTCTGAAATTTGTATTGTGCGGCCCTCAGCTGCTTTGTCCCTCACATAAAAATTGGCTGGAAAAAAAGCCAGAGTAATAAATTTCTGTCTGGACTTTCACCCCTTCTTCCACTTTGGCCACAATGTGACCAGAATTTATTTATTTGTTTGGCTGGTGGGTAATGTCGCTCCCAAATGTTTAATGTCCATGCTTCTTTTTCCCACCCATTGATGCCAAGTGATGATTTTAAAGAAGGGCATTGTTTTTTACAGCTCTTCTAATTACTTTGACAAGGAGGGTAAATTTGATATAACTTGTGGGCTCCACCCAATTAAAAAGACTTTTCCCCTAAGATGTGCACTTCAGACATTGAAGACGGTGGTACAGAGGAGGGGAGGGGAATCGAGCTTTCTATAATAGGCAGTGGACCAGGAAATGATCATCCAGGGCAGATTGTGTGTGTCTGTTCTGTGCCTGTGTGTAAGGGGATCAATGCCTCCAATGCATAAACCAGCCAATTGGAATGGCAGTATTTGTCTAAAACAACAGAATGAACAACTACAACTTTCTATGCTTGCTTGATGGCCGTGGATAGAAAGACATTACAGAGGGTGGTGAGCACAACACAAAACATCGTGTGGTGTTCTCTGACACCACTAGATGACAGCTCTAGGGCTCGCTGCCTTAGAAGACTGAGGAAAATCCTCAGGGATGACTCACACCTTGGTCAGCACTTCTTTACTCTCCTACTATCAGGAAGGAGATATAGAAATATAGCCAGTCGCACAAAAGGCTGAAGGACAGCTTTTATCCTTGGGCTGTCAGACTCCTGAATGCAAAATAACATCACAACTACATAATCTGGATGGAGACAAACCAGCTCAGACTCAACCCTACCAAGACTGTGTGGCTGTGGTTCCCGGCATCCCGTTTCGCCCAGCATGTTCCATCACTGATAATTGGGAGAGAGATCCTGACCCCCTCAGAGAGGGCGCGCAACTTGGGTGTCCTCCTGGATGCTCAGCTGTCTTTGGAGGATCATCTTACGGCCGTGGCCAGGTTCGCCTGGTTCACCAGTTGCGGCCGTTTCTAGATCGGGATGCCCTGTGCACAGTCACTCATGCCCTCGTCACTTCCCTTTTGGACTACTACAACGCTCTCTACATGGGGCTCCCCTTGAAGAGCACTCGGAAACTCCAACTGGTACATAATGCAGCCACGCGGGTTGTTACGGGGGTGCCTCAACACTCTCATGTTACACCTCTCCTGTGCAGCCTGCACTGGCTTCCGATGGATTTCCAAGTGCAATCCAAGGTATTGGTCATGATCTTCAAAGTGCTCCATGGCTTAGGCCCAGGATACCTGCAAGACCACCTTCTGCCGCCAACATCCTCCCACCATCCAGTACGCTCCCACAGAGTTGGCCTCCTCAGGGTGGTGTCGGCCAGGCAGTGTTGGCTGGCAACCCCCAGGCGAAGAGCCTTCTCTGTGGGAGCACCCACCCACTGGAACGAGTTACCCCCAGAGATCCGAATTATCCCTCACCCGAGATCCTTCCATCACGCCCTAAAGACATGGCTCTTTGAACAAGCTGGTCTGACCTGATATATTATTAATTTTAAATGGGATATTAAATTGTATATTTTAAATTTGTTTGTGGGTATTTATCAAATTCTATTTAATCTATTTTTAATTTTTGTACTGTATGTTTTTTTAGAGTTATAAGCCGCTCTGAGTCTTTTGGGAGAAGGGCGGCATATAAATTCGATAAATAAATAAATAAATAATACGATGGACTTGCAGAGCTGGCATGACGTACAATATGTTCACATTGGTACAATAGGATTGCATGTTTGTTAGAAGGATTCGTTGGGTTAGGGATTTTCTGTCCTTCCCTGTGAGTTGCATTGTGTTTGCGGGGCATGTGTACACTAAGGGAGGCTCAGCCAATCTCATTGTACACATGTTGTGCACTGACAATAAAGGTTTGAATTGAATGAAGTGCAGCGCATGAATTGGACCTTTCTGTTTGTGCTAGCTGAAGAGGGAGGACACTACTTTTGATGTGGAGCAGGAAAGTTCAGGTGGAGGACAACATCTTCCCAACAGTATAAACATAGATTGAGGATGACAGCATTTATTCATGCCCTCTTCAATTCAGAGGGGCAAATAGGGAAAAGTGCAGAGCAACGCCTCCGTGTGTCCCAGCCTATTCTGTCATGTGTTAAAGTGGTTTTTCCTCTAATCCTTATGGGGGAAGGCGGGCTTGGAAAACTGCCCTACCAAAATGGGCAGTTGCCATTTTTTCCCCACTGCTGGTAGTCCGCTAGAAAAAGGAAAGTGTTTTAGTACGCAGGAGTATCCTGGCAAAAGAAAAAGCCAGCTGCTTAGTTACCTGCCCAGTTGCCAGCAGGTGGTACTTTTCACAATTAATGCAACAGGCGCTCTCAAGTGAGTAAACTAAAGGCTTGCTTTTTGTGATTCTCCCTAAGGATAAGCACCACTATTCTCACTCTTTGCAGTAGAAACATCCCATTGAGCCTTTTTAAATGCCCAAGATGACAAGCATTAATGCTGGGTCAAAAGAGTGCAGAAAATATACATGTTTTGCCTCTAAGGGGCATTTCCACTGCAATTTTAAAGTGAGGTTTAAGACAAAGGTAGTGAATCATGAGGATATGGCATTAGAAAGATTGCCAGGACACCTTTGCACTCTGGACAGGAGTCTGTAAGGATCAGCCTTGACTTGAAGAAATAGGTCAAAATCAAAGCCTCCCTCTGCGTATCCCAATGGTTCTTTTATTTTAGAGCAAAAATCTATTCTGAACACTCCTCCCGCCCAGCTGCAGTATTTAGTTTCATTTCATTTTTTACTTCATTGCAGTTATTATTTTTGGTTTTCTCTGTCTTGTCTCTCGAAAAGTCAGACAGTGAAAATCTCCTCCCCTTTCTCCCTACCATTTGTAATAGAAATTTCTGTACAGTAAATTTCAGAGCCGTGGTGGTGCAGTGAGTAGAGTGCTGCATGTAGTACTTAGCTGCCAGCTGCCTGCAGTTAGGCAGTTCAAATCCCACCAGGTTCAAGGTTGACTTGAGTAAAATGAAGACCCAGATTGTTGGGGGAAATGTGCTGACTCTGTAAACCACTTAGGGAGGGTTAAAAGCCCTGATAAGCGGTATATAAATCAAATGCTAAAAAAATGCTAAAAATGCTAAATGAGGCATATCTCCCCAGTGAGTTTGTTAGGAATCAGGACCATTTGGGCGTGGGGAACACCTTGTTTAGAATACAGTAGAGAGCCCTGTCTGCTTTGGCATTAGCAGTGTGTCTGTCTCTGACGTTAAAATTTCAATCAAGCATCTGATTTTAAAAACCCCTGTCATGCTTTCACAATTGCAAATGTGCCACCAAGCCAAAAAGTTGGCCTTCTGCAGACAAATGCTCTGCTCTGTTCCCCTATGACATAGGGCCTATGTGAAGAAGACTGAAATTAGGTGCTTTGGATTTTTCTAATATTTGTTTTTAGTTGCAGTGAGAAAACAAGGTAACAGGCCTGCATTGGGGTACAGAACAAATGCAAGGCTTTGTCTCCAAAAATGGTTTTGTCTGTTTGTCATCTTCAGTTAGCCCAACCAGTGCATCAAAGCACAAACATTTTTGAATAAAGATACCTTAAACCTGCTAACTTAAAGAATGCGTACAAAATCTGGGATCCATTCCCCTATGTAATTGAATGTCAAGGATCGTCACACCGGTGGTGTTTACACAATTATGGCTGCTGCAGTGTCACAGTGGTTATCCATAGGCACATGATTGTGATTTCAGATGCTCCTTTCCAGCTTCCAAGAAGCGAGATCAATGGGGAAACCGGCAGGAATTTGCTTCCACTTTAGTATTTCTGCTTTTTTGCCCACCCGTGGTCATTCTGTTTGTTTAGATATCTTGTAAAGGGTGACCCAATGGTCTCTAGGGCTTATCTAGTCACATATTAAAAGCAAAGGATGAGTTCCCACTTGGCAGGGGTCAACCAGCTGATGAAAACTAGCCAACTATCCTAGACTTCCAGAAAGCAGCCTGGTTTGAGAGGATAACTTGCCTAGCCCCTAAAAGCCCCCCAAACTTCTGATAGTGGAATGAGGCTTATCCCCCTTTCAAGACAACATTAACATGTTGAATAGAATTGTGCTTCTTTAAGAAGGTTCTTATAAAAAGTACAAATTATAGTCTAAACTCTTGCCAGATATAAGGAATACGAGGTAAGTAGAACAAATACAGCCCACCACCACTTCCAGTCAACAGCCTTTCTCCCATATACTTCGCAGTGGAGTTGGTAGAAATAAAATATCAACTACTATTTTCATTTGAGCAGCCAGAAAGAAAACAAAAAGGTAAAGTAGAGTTTCATTCTTTTAATAGACTCGGAAAAGGGCATGTGACACAAGCTATCGTCTATAAATCCTTATTAGGTTTACACAACATTTTGTAGTGACATAACTTACAACATCTATGGATCTGTTGCCAGAGAAATGACCAAATGTACTGTCTGTTGGCGGATGAAAATGGGAGTAATCCTGACAGACAGTGAGCTTGGCAGAAATCAACCAATTTGGATGTGTCCCACATGTCCGGATGTAGATTTTCTTCTAGGATGTGGCTGAACTTCATCTCAAGGTCTCAACTGCAGCAAAGAAATTCAAGCTCTCCATCATATATAGGTTTTGACACGAACCCCTGTTGATAGACCATCTAAAAGCCCAAACCCGTCACTCATAATGCATACCTAGAATACCCAATTACCACTTTAGCATTTCTGAATGTAGCAAATGAAGCAAAGAAGTTTTGAAATCTTAGGAGCATGCAGGCAACCACAAGAACAACCATTTACAAAGAACACAAATTTCCAGACAACGCCAAAGACATACAAACTCTAAACAGTGGAAATTCATTCCCATCTCATATCTGCTTCTAGGCTGTGAACTCTTGTTTTGTTTTTGTTTTTTTAGCAACAGTAAAGCACTGTGGTTAAGGTTGAAGCAGGCAAAACTCTTTAAAGCGTCTCTGAATGACAAAGAAGTGGTGGAACGTCTCCTCTGCGCCAAGATTTAAGTCTCAGTGACCACCACTTCTGCTTCCTTGAAGAGTCTCCTGTCCTTCCTCAGCATGTTGATTATGCTCTCAGACTTCATCAGCAAATTCCAGCCTAAAAAATACACTCCAAAGATAACTGTTAGGCAGAGCACACACACGACAGCAATTGGTACCATTCTGGCTACTGGTTGGTTCCTCTGCCCTCCTTCAGCTTCCGAGAGCCCCCTGACTGGAAAGCAAGAAAATGTCAAGAGAGAGTCCGTAGTAGGAGAAACTGTCTCCAAAAAGGAAGAGTTTTTGGTGGATAAAGTGTTATTCATAATCTTGGGGCTTGCGAGGGGATGATCTGCAACAGAGTCCTCTTCCTCTTAAGGTTCCTTTCAGCAGCCTTTTGCCTGGGTTGTGTAGGATATATTAGGCACTCGCTGAGTGGAATTGTGGCTGAGAGTAACACAGAGAGGGATGATGCAATAACAAATGAACACACTGTTTTCCAGCTTTGGGCAGAGGGCTGCACTGCCTCCTTTTTAGAGAGACACTATATGATCCTGCTCAGGTTTAGAGGACCAAGGGCTCCTAACAAACCTCCCCCAGAAGAAGGATACAATAAAGAAGATTCATCTGGTTTTTAAATATGTACTTAACCTAATTTCACGTTTTCAAACCAAGATACGAACTGGGATCTGATCATCCTTCAAAACTGTCACGTAGTAAAGATTGAAAACAATGTACAAAAAAATTGTGGTCAGGAAAGTATCTTCCAGACACTGTTAGGGAAGACCTATTGTATGCACTATTAAGCAAAGATGCAAACATTTTTTTTTACCATAAACATTTGCACAAAACACATCTGAATTTAGTGACTTCGTGAAATTGACAGATACCATATATCTATTTCAAATAACAGTGACTATTTCAAATCTCTCTATTCTCCGATAAGGTTGTTTTTAGGCTCGAATTGTTGCCAAGATCCCTTCTCATGGTTTCTCACATGTTCCTTTTATTTATGACTTATTTATGTATGCTTTTTTCTATGCATTCTGTATGATGTTGCCTCCACGGTCCCATCCCCAACCCAGAAGTGAGAGAATTTTAAGTCATTCTTCACTGTCACAATATTAAAGCAATGTCACTTCCCTTAATTTGACACCATCTCACAATGTTTAAAATTAATTCCCAACTTTATGACCTTTTGTACTGTGGTTGTTGGGGAAATCGCCATGGTTGTTAAATGAATCACACTATTGTTAAGCGAATCTGTCTTCCTTCCTTCATTTTGCTTGTTGGAAGCCGGCTGGGAGGGTCACAAATAGTGATTATGTGACCCCAGGATGCTGCAGCCTTTGTAAATACATGCTGGCTGCCAGGTGCCTAAATTTTGAACATGCGACATTTGTAAATACAAGGCTTGATAGTAAGTCACTTACATTTCAGTATCACCTTAACTTTGAACGGTCAAACAAATGGGTATAACAAATGGTTATAAATCGAGGACTCTGTCTATGCAGGGAGGAGAAGGAACCTTTAGAAACCAGTGACTTACTGGCTTTAATTGGTCTGGTAGGCCTGCTATGGGATACCTCTCTAGATGTTGACTTTTATCTCCTCAACCATTTCAGTTGTGGCTACAAGAAAAACCAAAGGCTTTGCCAGTGTAATTTTTTTTAATATGGACCTGGGAATATCATCCTTGGGTATGGCTGAATGCAAATCTGCTAGGACAGGGGTCCCCAACTCCCCTGCCCCCCAGCTATGGCCCACTACTGGGCTGTAGCCTATTTGCAACAGGGCCGCAGGCCAGCATGCAAATTTACAGATTAACAGAGTTGGAAGGGACCTTGTAGGTCATCTAGTCCAACCCTCCCCTCCAGCCAAGCAGGCAACCCTAACTATTTCTGACAGATGGCAGCCCAGTCTCTTCTTGAAAGCTTCCAGTGATAAAGCTCCCACAACGTCTGAAGGCAAAGGTGTTCCAGTGGTTGATTGTTCTCACTGTCAGAAAATTTCCTCTTATTTCTAGGAGAAATCTCTCCTTGATGAGTTTCCATCCATTATTCCTTGTTTGGCTTTCAGGTGCTTTGGAGCATTTTGAGACAAACAGCATTTTGAGATAAACAGAATTGTCACAAAATATCCCAATTCTAACAAAACGAAAAAGAACCTTCCTTGTGGTAAGCTTGGAAAAAGCTTCCCTCACGAAACATGAACATCATTTTCTCCCTCAAAGAAACATAATGGAGTCTGAGAGTATTGGATATACTGCTGCAACACAATGGGTCAATAGGTTAATGTGTTTATCAAAATGCCCAGAAGAGGTTAATTGATTCAATAATTTACTTAGAGTTAGATTTAGCTCTGAAAGATACTGAGCCTGCACCAAAACTCAGGACAGATTATCTTTTTCACGGCTCCCTGCTGGTCAGTGAAGTAGGGTTGCTGATGTTATGAAGCCTTACCAGTACTTTGCTAGCAGAAAGTCTTGTGCATAATAGACGTTTCCAGAAGAACTTGTAAATCGACTAGCACGACTTGTGCGCTAGAATCACTGAAAAGGCAACTTGACTAGGTGGATAAATGACACTGTTTCTCTGTGGATTTTTTTTAATTAACTCTGTGACTCGGCCTTTGATAGAGGCCAGATCTACAGAAATTAGCAGGTGCAGATTGTTGGAGGTATGAATTAGTCTAGATCAGGGTTGTCAAACTCGCAGCCCACGGGGCGGATACATCACGTCCCCACCCAGTTTAGCGAAGGAGAAAAAAGTCCCGATATGTCACGTGACACTGCCATGACAACATGAGTTTGACACCCGTGGTCTAGATCAAGCCACAGTGAAAGGCAAGGTACAGGAGTCATTTGAATATTTGGCTAAACCTTCGCTTTGATGCCTTTTTTTTAAATTTCAAAAAGTTGACAAAATATCAAGGGTGGTAGAACTCTCAAATATAATTATCTAGCCATGCCTTTGTGAAAAGCACACGAGCCCCAACCTCTTCAAATTATTGGCAGCCCACAGAGAAATAGATGCTTCAACAAATGTGGAAAAACTTTTAAAGATTTAAAAAAGGAAGATAAGCTAAGAGAGGTTTGTACAACTCAGACAAATTGCCACTAATAATGTTGCTTGTCTAATATTCTTGGCAAGTTACATCTTTTTTGCTGCTTTTAGGCTCTTCTGAAATCAATTCCATTACCAGCCTTTTTAAAATTATCTGATTATCAGGACAACACATGAGTACAATATGAAGCAGATGCTCCAGATAGCTGGATGCAAAAATGCTACATTTTTTTTTAAACCCTCACTGAACTAGCCAATCCAGTTATAACAATTTTTAAAAATTAATTTAAGAAGTCAAGGGCTGATAGAAACAAGTCCCCATATTTAGTCTCACACATTTACATGAGTGTTTTTGACTCCTAAATCCTTAATATATGCTTTACCAACATCAACTTGTAAAATGTGGCAGCAGTCCAAAAAAACTGTCCCTTATAAAATACTTGTTTAAGAGAGGACTTCTGGTGAGCTTCCATTCCCAATGGCCGTGGTTTTTTTCGCAGCCGAACTCCAGCTGACTGTCATTGCCGGGAACCGTGGAGATCGGCAGTTTCCCGGCAAGAAAAACCCTCTCCTCGGGTGAAGAGGAGTGGTTGAGCTATCTGGACCGGGGTTGAACTCCCTTAACCCCCCAGGGAAGGTTTTCTGGGGGCGAAAAGAGGAGCTCCCCACAGCGGTCCAGTGGACGCTCCAGCCAGCGGGTTTCTCCTGCGGAGGCAGGACAAGGGACAGAAGACTCATCCCCGTACTTTGGATTGATTTATTTTGACTAGTAACGGACAGACCTGGCATGGAAGTTTGTATAGCAAGTATTGGATTATGTTCTTCCCTTTATTTGGATTACAAAATGTTGTGGGGTTTTTTTTTGGTGGCGGGGCAATGCGGATCCATCTTTGGTGCTGAAGAAGGAAAAAAGAAAAAAAAATGGTTTTAAAATGTAAGTGGAGCTGTTAACTGCAAGTATCTGGAGTTTTTATTTTATTTTTATGTTCCT